>LPNX011044107.1:405018-416593 GCA_001517045.1 Pseudotsuga menziesii | reverse complement strand
TGAGTAAAAGGGCTTAAAAACCCCAAAAAGGAGCCTAAATAACTCTCCTAGGGGCTAAAGCCTCCAAAAAGGGGCTAAAACCCCTCAAAGGAGCCTAAACCCCTAAAAGGAGCTAAAGTTAGGGTGAAAGGGGCTAAAATCCCAAAAAAGGGGCTAAAGCCCTGACCAAGGGCTTAAAACCCTAAAAATCCCCAAAAAAGCTATAAAAGGAGGGGTGGGGGTCACTCTCAAAACACACCTCTCTTGCATAGTGTTATGCTTATCGTGGATGCCTTGAGACTCTTTACCTCTCAAGCCACCCACATCCCCCTCTCTTCCACTCATCTTCACATTGAGCCATAGCTCCTCCATTGCTGAGTGAGATAGGGAGGTGCTTCTTCTATCCAGGGCATGGTGTCCCATTTCACCAAAGGAGAGGTATAATCTAGTTTTTTTTATGTGTTTACTTTGTTAGTTTAGTTTTTTTCTGACCATTATTTGTTTGCAGGTTTGATCTCTAACATGTTTTTGTAGGTTTATTATTTCTAATAGTTATTTGCAGGTTCTCAGAGCGAATCCCTAACCTTGTTTGTAGAGGGGCTCAGGGTCGTTTCTTGTCCATTTTCTTTCCTTTCTGTTCTGCTTTTCTTTTACACATTTTCCACATGCAGGAACCTACCCTTCTATCCTATAGACAGAAGGGAGCCATTCATGGCCCTATAGCAAGGAGAAATCCCTACTACATATATGATTGTTGTAGGTTACCATTGGGAAATATGCCTCTGAAGTGTTCGGTTATGCACTATAGAGTAGCACTTAAGAGGTTAAAACATCCACTCTACAGGATCTCCAAGAACTCAACATAATTATTTGTCCATTACTGTAAAGGCGATGTACTGGAAGATTTGCCTGGACTTGTTGATTTCACCGTGATGTTGAACGTAATGATAAACAGAGAGGAGCACTAAGCAAGCTACAACACTTTGTAGGAAATAGAATGAGCAGAGATATAATGTCTGTAGTAGTCTACAGACATCCTTCACTTGAATGATGTTAGTTTTTGGAAATCCTAACATCATTCAAGTGAAGGATGTATGCAGACTACTGCAATATCATGATTCGACCATGAGGTGCTTAGTTGCCTTGTAATGCCCATATTTGACTAGACATATCGACATGTTGCATTTTATTTTCTTAGTAAATGTTGGACTCAGTTCAACTAAGTAAACCATATTTATGACATGATAGATGTTGCTACTATGTCTAAGATGTTACTATGCTTATGTTGATACATTGATTGTGATGATTACGATTATGTTTGTGAGGTTACTATGTTATAGTTATCATGATATTCCTTTGTTCATAAAGACAGTGTATGTTTAATTGTCATCATTGATAAATGTAATATATATATGATGTGGTACATGGATATCGACCCATGATGTGATCAATTTAATGATTTATACAATGAAAGGAAATGTTGTTGATAATATGCACCAACTGATGATTGAATGGAAATATTATTATGAATGTATGTTTTCAAAGTACTAATCTGCAGGACACACAGGCTATGTAATAAATGGATACCTTATATGAAGTGTGGTATAGTACCTATTTCTGCAGAATAGCCTTGATTACCAAAATTTATGATACGATGACACATACCAATAATCTCGATAGCAGCAAAGTATGTTTTGGTAGGGTATATAGACCCAAGATGTTGAGAGGGATGGATGTGTTCCACCCTATGTTTTTATGATACCTGAGGTCGTGGGAGGGCCGTGCTGAGACACGCTCCCCATGTAGTTGTGATGACGACGGTCGGATGCCTGTTAGGAGATGCTAGGTCCATTGTTCATCCAACGCTATCGCTCTCAGGTTCTTATGTGGTCAGGTCGGTGAAGCCGACATCCACTTCTATACTAGCAGAGGAAGGATAGGGAGGGTGCAGACATAGGTTAGGATGGGAGGATGTTATAGCTAGTACTGTGTTGGGTCAGGGGGGATCTACGACACCAATATTAGTAGTAGTAGGTGTCTCTTCCTTGAAAATAATTGATTGAGTAATGAACCTGAAAATATAACGATGTTATAACTTAATTCATTAATAATTAATAATTGATGATGCTAAAAAGATTACATGTTTGTATGTTAATTCGGTTAGGTATTTGCGATTGTTATGTCTTGTATCCATGAATGTCCTATCTATGTGAATCATTATTATTTTGTTATTATTATTATTATTATTATTATTATTATTATATACATATATATATATAGGATATATGATGTTTTATTATAGTACGTGTATGATCTATGCATGCACTGGCCACGCATGAACACTTTGGAAACGTATACCAATATCGGCATACCAATACTTAACATGATCACTAATGGTATAGGTTTTCATAGGTAAAAATGTTAATGAAATAATGAATGTTAACTTAACATATTCATTAATGATAGGTGAACACTGTAATACGCAAGTGATCAAGTGTCGTAAATTAGAATAATCCTCAGGAAGTTGTCGTGTGTAGACTTAAACATTGTTCATTTACTTTAACAAAATTTTCAGGATTGTTTAAACCCCTAAGGGTGCTTTGATTATGAATCTAGAGATAACATGCTCATGACTATGATACTTGTGATTAAAAACAAACAACTATAAAATGTCTTTAATTATAATTATTATTAATGGTATTATTATTATTATTATGTTGGGCAATAGGGCAGACCCAGGTTTTATACCTTTAACTTCGCACCAACAAAAGACCCACAGAGTTGGCCCTTTCGGCAACAACCTGCGAACAGGTTGCGGTCTCACCCGAAACTGCTATGGGGTGCCGCAGAACCAGATTTATGCAAGCAAAGAGGGATATTACTGTACCTTTAACTTTTAACATATTATAAATATAAATCACAGAGCTTAGCATTCACTTATTTAGCTTCGCAGTTAGATAAACAAACAGTGCCTTGCGCAACCCTTTACTGGGAATTCACAGCGAATTTATTGTCTAGCAGTGATCTCTACTTATCAGATATATAGATATAAATGCATGAAAGAACACAACATAAACAACACACAGAACCACGACACAAGATATAACGTGGTTCACCCCTAGTGTAGGGGTTACGTCCACAGAACTGTGTTTTATTCAATCTTTCTACAAAAACCACAGTTATGATCTGTGCACTCAGCTGTAGATCCCTTCAGTCCTAAAAGTGGTGCACACAGCTGCAGATTTCCTTATCACCCAAAACCCTCTACGCACACAGCTACAGAGGTCATCCACGCACACAGCTGGGACTTAACATTTTCTTACAAAATTAGCCTTAGCTTCGCATCAATTCCTTTTACACAAAAATCCTAACTTTACTTACTTACAAGAATGCCTATTTAAACAGTGCACTGTTACAAAACCATGGACTTAAACCATGGGCACCCCGAACCCTAAACCCTGGATTTAAACCATGGGTTTATTACAACATAAGGTTTTTGACTCTACCCTGACACCCCTAAGACTAATTTGAGCCGTAGCTCCACTTACAAACTCCCAAAACCTGCAGACCTATCCACCCTAAGGACCATTAGGGTGTGCACCCCAACAGGCCCCTAAGACTCACCAGTGTCCCGTCCCGGGGCACTCTGCTGGTTTCCTGGCGGACGAAGCTTCTTTGTGAGGACGGTGAACTGAGTATTGAGACTGTGCATGATGTCGTCAGCTGCTTTCTCCTTTTCCACCAACTCCTGTAGTACAGTGAATGATGCTTCGCTGGCCTTTTCCTATGCGAATGCATCATATTCCTTCAGAATTTTGAACTGGCTATCCACCGCAGTACTTAATTCCAAAGCCTCACTGACAAGTGGCTGTATAGAGTTTTCCAACTTTGTTACTTTCACCCTGCATGACTCAATTTCCTGCTGGAGTTCCTTGCTGCACTTTACTTTGAGCATTTTCTCCATCGATGGCAGAGTCTTAATTTCCACTTTTACGGTATCCAACTCAGCCTGTCGTTGCTTAATGGTTTCTTGCAACTGTCCTATTTCTGGATGTTCCTGCAGGGTGGTCCAAGCCTCGACACTGTCTCCAAGCAACTTTGTTGCGCTACCCACAATATCTGAAATTTTTGCTGTGGATGCCTGAATGTCTGCGCGGCGCTGTTCTTTAACCTCAGGTGGAGTTTCTGGAGGGATGCACAGTTGAAGCTCCGCGATCTGAGCCTCATGTACTGCTTTGAGTTTCTCAATTTTACTGTGAGACTTCTGTGTGTAGTCTTTTAGCCTGACTAATATTTGTTCTGGCTCTTCCACCAGCTACACGTCGAAGTCAGGAATACTTCGACATGCCTCATCCAAAACTCGGACTAGTGTAATCCGCTTTCTTTCGGCATCCCTCTTTCTCTGCTCTGCTACCTTTAGCTGCGCTGCGAAACCCTGCTGCTGACTTATGGCCTCTTCTAACTATTTTTGCGAATATTGGTCTCGTGCCTGAATTTCTTTCATAATGGCTGACTGACAGAGATGTAGCTCTGTCATAGAGAGCTTAGTGTAGTCTATGCCAACTTTCCTACTCATCACCGAGCGAGAGGCTGCATCTGTTAATATAAGAGCTGCGCTCAAAATTTGCCCTTTGTTATCTCGGGCCGACCACTGCCTTAGGTCTGGCTGCGTGCTCACTAGGGTACTGCTGGCTGCTGTGCCAGTTATTGATTTCGCTGCTAAGTCCTTAAGCTCCGAGATGTGCTTGGCTACACTGGTGATGGCATCCAGATGCACAGCTGCAAACTCTAACCATTGTTTAGTGAGAACTTCGATGGACTTTGACAAAGCCTCATCAAGCTCTGTACTTGTCACACTAGGCGCTTCGTTGATATTCTTATCCTTTGATGCCTTTTCTTTCTTTCATGGCGGTGGTTTGTCTACTTCCTCTGTGTCCGGTGTCTTGCACTTATGCTGCCTATTAGGGTCTGAGGTAGTTTTAACTGATTCTTCTTCTTCTTCATTTCCACCATCTCCTCCCTGGTTGTTGGCAGTCTGCTGCGACTCAGTTTGTTCGTCACTGTCTATGGGGGGTTCTTGCTGCTGCGCGAGACTGGGGCCTGTGCCCATATCGATGACAGGAGGGACAGGAATCTTAGGTTTTGTCCCTGTGTCTTTTAACCATTCTTTCGGCCACTGTTGTACTATCGTGAGGATATCATCTTTAGTCACTACATATGGCAACTTAAACCATTGATGCTTCTTATCTATGCAAGCCTGGATAAAAATATGGAGCATATCGGCCCTGAAATTGACCGCTCCATCATACTGAGAGAATAACTCATTACTGAGCCATGGGGTTTTTATGATCTCATACGAGATACTCAGCATATAAAAGGAAAATACATAGTTTGTCATCTGTTGGTGGGTTTTATCCTGTGAAACCCACAGCGATGCGTACCTGGCTACGCAAGGCATGTGCGCTGGTATAGCAGCAAACTGTGCTTCCGTAGGTTCTTGCCATCCTACCAGTGCGATGAGGATAATCAACCATGAGTAGTGGAAGGGCCTACCTTTTTCCTGTGCATCACAAGCGTCTTCAAGGAATTCCTTCGCAACATACGCTGCCCAGTTGTAGCTGTAGCCTTCAACGCAGTTGATAGCAATTCGGATGACCGGGGCAGGCACTTCAGTTGGTATGCATTTCCACATAATTTTGCATGCCAAGAGCTCAGCTATGAAGCAAATATTCTGCTCTTGAATCGCAGAAGTGTGATACCCATGTTTCCCCTTCATCAGGCCAAAGCGCTCCTTCATGCTTTGTGCGAGCTTCGTATCTTCGTGCTTTGAGGGAAATTCTGTCCCTGGATCAGGCCCTACCACTGGTAAGCCGGTAATCCTATGAATGAGCTCACCATTAATAAGGATTTTCTTGTCACCGATCCATAGGCAGCCGTCATGTACTAACGCCAGCAGCTGCTTGACCACGATGGTGACTTGTGTGCTGCGACCAAAGTGGGGAACATCGAGCATTTTCAACAAACTAGCTAGATCCAAGCCAGCAGCCCACTGTTTTACTTCCAATAAGGTCACCCTAGTTTCTTGATATTTCACGAAATGCAAGTATTGGGTAGGTGTGAATTGTGGAAACTTCCCACGGTCACTTATGTCATGGTCAGCATACTTAAGTCGGTCTATTTTCCCTGTCATTGTTCCAACCAGCTGCAAACCTGGGGGTAGCGAGGGAGTGCATATAGTGAACTTAGCATTCCGCCGAGGTGGCTTAACTCCTGGTCGAATAGGCTAAAGTTACGGTGGCCGTTGCGGTGCAATGTTCTCCTCTCCTTCAATTGGGATCTTTGTTGAATCAGGCGAATCCATTCCGGGATCCTCCAATGTTTGCCCTGATTCCTTATGTCTATCCTCATTCCACTTAGAATGAAATTTAGGTTTAAACTGTTTCCTGGAAAATCGTGTTTGCATTGGCAAAGTTGGTGCTGGTAGAGTCTCTTCACGGGCTGCAGGCTCAGGTTGGGGGGCGAAGATGTGCTGCAGACCCGTCTGTTCAAATTCTCTCAATAGGTCCTGGAGTTCATGATCAGCTGACATGGGTTCAATTGTGAAACTCAAGGAAATGCAGAATGCAATTTCCCTGTACCCGGGTGTCTTCATATACAATCCATCGGCCATATCTTCCATAAATGTACATTGAAGGCACCAAATCTGACAGAGGTCCTATTGCCACGGTGCTAGATTTCGGCGAATACCATTAGGACAAGCAATTAAGGTGAGTAAAGTACTGGCGCCACCAAATCGGCAGTGTTCCAATGGTCGTATTTTGGGTTGCAGTGCCTCCAGGTCTGCAGCTGCGTCATAATAAGGACCATCGACACCATATTGAACTTCGGCATATCCCGACAAATTCCGCGACCAAGGGGTGAACTTCGATCCCACAGGTTGGTACTTGGTGATTTCTCTGTCATCAGACCTATTAGCATGCCAAGGCTCGACCTCCATCTCCTGGGATGTCTCCCATGTCTGGGAATCCGGTATCTGTTCTGAGAATGTCGCACTAAGCTCTTTTGGGTCTGTCGAACCATCAAAAATAGGTAGGACTCTTGTAAGCCATCTAAGAGACTTGGTAATTCTGGTGCATCTGTGTCCATGGAGCTCATACAATCGGTTCTACCAGTTCTCTAAACCATCATCTGAGTCCGTCATACAAGAGCTATCACACTGCCAATCCATAATATCTTCGGCATTAGGATCAACATAATCTTCTTCCTTCACTGTAATATTGTAGATATGGTCCAACACGTCCTGATCTTCATCTCGGAGGGGTTCTGTGTACCTTTCTCCTTGGGAAGGATCCAATGGGACTATGACTCTCAAATCCTTCCCTTCAAAAGTCATCTGTCTCTTCTTAAGGTTAATAACTGCAGCATTTGCCATTGCCCACTCAATACCTAACAAGGCGGGATAGGGATTGTTATCGTCAATGATCTCAATAACTTCAAAGTCTGCTACAGTACGTACGCCATCAATATCTATAGGATCATTAGGGAATCATCCTAGGGGCACAATCTTCTGTTGATTGGCTAATCTCAACTAGATAGGGGACCAGTCAAGGGTAGGTTTTCCCATTTGTTCCTAGGTTTGCTTGGTTAGGACATTGACTTCTGACCCTAAGTCCAAGATCACATCAGTCATCTCATACTCTCCTATCTGAGCGCTCAACCTCATTTCCCTACCAGTTCTTCTGACTCTATGAAAAGCTTTTGCCTGACCAGAACCTTGCTGAGGTTCGCAGGAAGAAATAACTTTCTGCAACTCACTTAAAGCATTATGATTTCTTAAAAGTTTCAGACAACTCTGTAAAAAGGAGGACAGTGTACTTACTTTATCCGTCGAAGCTTCTTGCAGCTGCGACTACTGCTGATGTGGCTGCGCAGGTGCTACTGTTGGGCTAGAATCCACAAAATATTTCTTGGAATCCATGAATGTCTCCTTTTCTCTTTCAATATCAAAGGTAGGGACTTTCACGGGAGCCTTACGAACCCAAGCCTCGTCAGGTTGTTTCTCAGCAGGCTATATCTGCGTCGTAGCTCCACTTCGGGTAACAACATTAATTTCTGGGGCAGGTATTTACTCCACAAAAATCATCTGAAGATTCTGAGTGGGGCCACTGTTTCTTTCCTAAATCTTAGCTATCAGCTGCGGGCACTTCTCGATCACATGATCTACTGCTCGGCAATACCGGCATGTCGTAGTCGGGTTCCGACAGTCACGAGCCAGATGTCCATCCTGGTTGCAGTTATAACACACCACCTGACCACGACCTCTGCCAGCCATGCCACCATGACCACGGCCTCCAAAATCACCTCTACCTAATGCACCACCATGATAGCCATAGCCGTCATTACTCTGTCCCTCATTTTGTACCCGATAGGCATCGTAGGTGCGTTCCCTCATGAGGTCATAACTGCGACACTCATCTTCATTATGGCCTACGGACTTACAAAATTTGCAGTAAGGGTTCTTGGGGACTTGCACATACCTCTGTAGTAGATAACAATTCTTAGGTCCATGCTGGCCAGTTGTCTGACAGATCTCATAATATAGAATAGTAGGGTTGAACGGGTTTGGCACACCAGTATTCAGGTAATTTCTTACCACAGGACACTGTTCCTTGTCGTGACCCTCTGTCCGACATTATGTACACCAAACCTCTTCGCGACCATTTTTTCCTTGTTTCATATCCCGGAGCTCCAGATCCATCGCAGCCAACTGCGCTTGGATTTGAGCAATACTAGAGTTGTCTGCGACAGGGGTGGTTTCAAGATTCATCGTGATTTCCAGAGCCTCTGACTGGTCAGCAACCTTCTGTTGCATGAGTGGAGTTCGGATATGCGGTAGCAACACTGCAATGAACCATTCCTTGTGCTGCGTAGGTCCAATGGTAAAACTAACTTGGTCTAGCAGAACTTTGAATCTTTGATCAAAGTCCCATACTGACTCTCCATGCCTCTGCTGAATCTCTTTCAATTTAGTAATACACTGCGGCTCAGATTTTGGCTTCTTGAATTCCTTTATCATTGCTACTTTTATAATGGGCATTGCATGGTTCTAAGTGCTGGAGAACTTCATAAACCAGGTCAGAACACGATCTCTGAAAGAAGTAACCAGCTGCGCTCTTTTTGTATCTTGATCCGTAATGGACTTAGCAGTCCCCACTGCTTCACATAAAAACCAGAACTGCTCTGGATCCTCGGATCCAGTTCCTTTGAAAACAGGTAGCTTAATGTCATCATGCATGTGGGCCATAGTGGATCTAGGGCGGGATGGAGGGGGACTGGAAGTAGGCGGGGGCAAACTTACTGGGGTAGACTGACCTGCGACATGAATACTCGGGCTAGGGTGACTTTCATACTGCGACGGGTTCTCAGGGATAATAGGTCTTTGTTGTGGAGTTACCGAAGGGTTTCCAATAGAAGGGGTTTCTTCGGGTTCTGAATTGGCAGGACTTACAGGGTAATACTCAGTATGCTAACCCTGGGAATAGGATCCAAAATCTCTCTTGTACCTTTTTCCACTTCGCAGCAAACCACTTTGCTCGTCGAAGGTATTGTCACTAGCAAACATAGGTTAGTAATACTAAATCTAACAGTCTGATTCAATTAGCAATATACCTTTTTCATCCAATAGCATTTTGATTCACAAACTAAATGAATTCAAAAACTTACCCCTTGGGCCTTTGAAAAAATGTCGCTCAGCTTCACTAAAGGAGGTACTCATGTCGATGGCGAACTCCGTCACAAATGCTTCAAGGGTTTGCGTTGTCCAGAAATCAACAGCCCGGGAGATCTCGTTGTTCACCCTTTTTAGTATATTAATTCTTGCGGGGGTCCAAGCAGGAAACTGACGTGCTTGGAATTTTTTCCTTCGCTCTGCTAACCTGGATAACCACTGGTGCAACTCTATGTGGATACTACCAAAGAAAATTTCATAAATGTCACAAAAAACATACCTTTGTAAAAAGTCGTTTGCACTACGATGTGGATCTTTGTTCTCGTGCTCAGCAAATTTTAGATAAGTCTCATCAAGCCAATCGCCGATTTCCTTCACAGAGGGCCTCCAGAACATAGCCCTCGAGGTATGACGTAAACCCCTCTTGAGCAGATACTGAGTTCAACCAGAAATGGAACCAATTTGTTGGGCAATAGGGCAGACCTGGGTTTTATACCTTTAACTTTGCACCAACAAAAGACCCACAGAGTTGGCCCTTTCGGCAATAGCCTGCGAACAGGTTGCAGTCTCACCCGAAACTGCTATGGGGTGCCGCAGAACCAGATTTCTGCAAGGAAAGAGGGATATTACTGTACCTTTAACTTTTAACAGATTATAAATATAAATCACAGAACTTAGCATTCACTTATTTAGCTTCGCAGTTAGATAAAAAAACAGTGCCTTGCGCAACCCTTTACTGGGAATTCACAGTGAAGTTATTGTCTAGCAGTGATCTCTACTTATCAAATATATAGATATAAATGCATGAAAGAACACAACATAAACAACAAACAGAACCACGACACAAGATATAACGTGGTTCACCCCCAGTGTAGGGGTTACGTCCACAGAACTGTGTTTTATTCAATCTTTCTACAAAAACCATAGTTCTGATCTGCGCACTCAGCTATAGATCCCTTCAGTCCTCAAAGCCGTGCACACAGCTGCAGGCCTCTGCGCACACAGCTGCAGATTTCCTTATCACCCAAAACCCTCTGTGCACACAGCTGCAGAGGTCGTCCACGCACACAGCTGGGACTTAACCTTTTCTTACAAAATTAGCCTTAGCTTCGCATCAATTCCTTTTACACAAAAATCCTAACTTTACTTACTTACAAGAGTGCCTATTTAAACAGCGCACTATTACAAAACCATGGACTTAAACCATGGGCACCCAGAACCCTAAACCCTGGATTTAAACCATGGGTTTATTACAACATAAGGTTTTTGACTCTGCCCCGACACCCCTAAGACTAATTTGAGCCATATCTCTGCTTACAAACTCCCAAAACCCGCGGAGCTATCCACCTTAAGGACCATTAGGGTGCGTGCCCCAACATATTATTATTATTATTATTATTATTAGTGCCTCTTGTGGTAAACATAACCGATAGTTTAATTAGACAATTATTTCTATTATTATTATGATGATTATTAAGATCTTGTGTTAAACATAGTCAATTAATTAATTAAACAATTATTATTATAATTATTGTTATTATTACGCTCTTGTGGTAAATGTAGTCAATTGTTCAATTAAACCCAAGTGGAAATAACTCAATTAAAGTAATTATTAAATCAAATGCACCAAATGATTCCGTGTAGGTTAAACATGTTTATTGAACTATGGAATATGACCATCAAGATATGACATGATTGATTTTATAATAATACTTATTACTATGATTACTAACATCGGATTCTGGATCAAGTAAAACAACTAAGATACTCACCTGTACACAAGATAATTACTAAATTATTATTTTATTCAACATATTTGATTTGAATAGGACTAGCTATTAAATCACCATCCCGTGAGGGATCAATGGT
>LPNX011044107.1:366451-388715 GCA_001517045.1 Pseudotsuga menziesii | reverse complement strand
AATTTTATTTCGAAGTGGAACAAAATTACATCTGCACATGTAAGAGGATCACTAAGGATCCCTACATTGTCACATATCTGTCTCATATTATCCTAACCAAAAAAATTACAAAAACTGTCCCAACCTGAATCAACTAGATACAGTACATTCATATATTTGATGTCTCATAAAACAATTCCAAACAGAAATATATATAAAATTAGCTTGAAAGGATATCAAAACCATATCTGTGTAAACAAAATCTGGAATGAATATCCAAATCATATAATCGTTGTCTCAAAATAAACAGTCCCAGATAGAAAATCAGTGTATACAGGTCACATAAAGCATAAAAATTTGGACCATTTCTCGATTTGTGTGTGTCATCCTTGCGCAGGGGCCATGCTAATCTTCTCTGTATTGTTCCAATTTTATTGGATGTCTCAGAAGAGACAGTTTTGGGGCACTTAATCCTTAATCCTTGCATGTTTAAAACTTTTTTTTTTCATAGCTCTGATATATACATATTTTTTATTTGATGGAATCTAAAACAATGTTTCAGGGCACTTAATCCTTAATACTGGCACTTAAAACCTTATTTTTTTTGTTTTTTTACTACATATCTTTGTATCAATTTTTTAACAAATACTTCATTCATTAATTATATATATATTCTTAACCGAGAAGAAGCTAAGTCTATTTTTAACCTTACAGAAGTATATACATTTTATACTACTTACTAATTTCCAATTTAGTGAGAAACAAAATAATATATTTAATCCTTTTTTGCAATTTATGCATAATACAATAAAAAGAACAAAGAATTCTTCAAGATTTATTCGATTTACCATAAAGGAAAATGATCAAAATAAAAGAAAGAGTAAATTATCAAGATAAAGAAGAGTATTAAAACTTAGTTGTAAACAATTAGAAAGAGTATTGAAAGAAAGAGTATTTAGTTAAAAGGTTTGTAGTTAGTTTTATGTTTAACCAATTATAAATACCTCTATTTTCTAAGTAGTTAGAGTTTTTTTCTTTAAATATTTTTTATTCAGTTAAATATTTTGTAAGTAGTTAGTCTACTTTTAATAAAATTTTATTCTTAATCTTTGAGCTGATTCCCTTCTTAGTACCTTGCTTTCTCTTTCAACTAAACTATTCCATAGCAAGTTTGGTGTACACAGTAAGAGTTTCTAACAAGGATTTTGAGAGAGAAAGTGATTACTCAAGATTACATTAAGAAACAAAACAAAATGTAATTGTTCTAAGGAAGTAAATACTAAAGAAGTATTCTTGGCATATCACATGTATTTTGTAATGTCATGTGTGTTTTAGTTGTGCAGTGTCTCAAGAGAGAAGAGTGACAAAAATCATAAGAGAGGTTAAGAAATCATTTGCCAAATTGCATCTAATATCGCTTATCTCCCATGCTTTGATGAGCCATGTAAGTAAACATATTTTCAATATTGGGCTTGATTCACTTAATTATTCATGTTTTGAATTCACAAAGTTGATTCTAATAAGAAGGTAAAATGACCTATATTAGAGATTCTGATTAATGTATTAAAACTTAAAAGCATTATGTTTCCTAGTTCTTTTGATTGCAAAGAAGGGGGGAATTTTTAACCAATTGTCACCTTGAGCAATATTGTAAAGGAGTTGGATAATGTAGTTTGACTTAAAGTTGAGAGTTACAAGAATCTCTCACTAGGCTATTAAATTAAACCCATTTTGTTATGATGGTAATTTTCTTTGATGTAGGCATATTCAATGTACTCACATGCATAGATAGGGATTTATTAGTCCCAATAACCTGGCTAAAGAGTGATGCCAAATTGATTAAGAATCTTCAAGTTGTGGAGCTACATTCCTTTGAAACAGGTAAATTCCTAAATCTTTCATGTTTTTAAAGTTAATAGAGGCAGTCGATTCTTGAAATTTGATTTGACATGGGAGAACACCCTTTTGAAAATATTGTGAAATGTTAATTCTTTTGCAATTCATTTTATAAGCTATCTTGCATTTTGATAATATGAATATTCATCACAATATTGGAAATCCATAAAGTTTATTCAATGGTTTCCTACAAAACAAATGGCATGGATAAGAAGCAATAATTGTGTTGTTGGATGCTTAATTATCAATTTTTAGAGCTCTCATTACTTTGGAAGGGATGTGATTTTGGTTGTAGGAATCTTTTTTTTGTTTACTTCTTTCAATAAGGACTTTGAGAGAAAAAGTGATTATTGGAGATTGTTTTATATCATAGAGGGATCTATAAGTAGCTAGTCTTTATGTTTTGAGGTGCAAATAAACACTCAGGTTGTTTTGTAGAGTAGAAAGTATAATGCTTCAATCTTAATGTATTTTGTTGAAGCAGGATAAACAACACATTTTGAACATGCATGTAAATTCAATTGGAGGATGCTTCCTAACTCTCAATATATGTTAGGTGCCATATGCTTGACACTAGTATGCTTTGACACAGGACATAATATCTACTCTAGAGTTTAAACAGGAGCAGTAATCCTTTAATATGTTCCTTCAGATTCATGGATTGTTGACATGTTTACAAAGCCCCTGGGTAAGGAGAAGTTTGAGATGTTGAGAAAGAGACTTGGGCCCATTGAAAACGCTTTCCTCACAAAGGAGTGTTAATATGTTGTACTTGATTGATCTTAAAGTTTAGTGTCCTTGTAGGAGCTCAGTGCACCAGTCTGCAACAACAATACTGTAAAGAATTATGGCACATTGGCTAAGCGTTTTAGATCCATGTTGCTTTTCCTTTTGTGAAGTAGAAGAGGGTGCCATGCACTGGATCTATAATTTTCTTATTTTACTCTTCTTATTTTGGAACATATTATATATTCAGTTTTGTGAGCTTCAAATAGTGTCATGATTCTCTAAGTTGGTTGTATCGGATTTCATTTTGCAATTTAACTTGACAAGCAACATGTTTGATAGTCGGTTTCATTATTGTTGTTTGTACTTTTTTTAGTTAACGTGTTTTAGTTTTTGAGCATGGGTCATTTGGTTGCATCATATTTCATTTGTAATTTAATGAGACTAGTAGCAGGTTTGACAGTAAGTTTCACTTTTGTTGTTTGTACTGTTTCACTATAATGTGTTTCACTTTTTGAGTATGGATCATATTACATTTTTTTATAGAAGTTTATAGTTATTTAGCCATTAGGTTTTTAGAATTGGTGCAGTAAATTATTACCATGAGCTGAAATTTTTAATACAAAAAGACCATCAATTAGTTATTCAAGAAACTTGAGATTCCAAATCAACCTCAATCCTAGACAAGGTGATACCTTTTCTCTATAAGTTTAGTGAGGGAAAATTCCTGAGATTGACAATGTCTCCTTCCACGAAAGTGTTTAGTTATCTGTAAGGAATAGAGAAAAACTCATGCCCTTTTTAAATGCAACGTGGGATGATTCCTGATATCCATAGTGTCTCCTTCCACGAAAGTGTTTAGGTTCTTTGTAAGGAACAAAGAAAAATCTTGTTGTGTATCATCTTTTAGGGTTCATGCTCTTCACCAATCACACTACAATTTCACCATCAGATATGAGTTTCCAAAAGAACTGAAGTTCAACCAAGTTTACACTGTTATATGCAGAGCGATGGATGAAGTGGCAAGGCCGGTCCATACATACCATATTGTTTTCCACCTTGTTCAAATACAATTTTGACATACGATGGTTAATTATAGAAACAACAATATGATTGCCAAAAAAATGTTAAATATCAGTTTTGAAAAACTTCGGTTTAAAATTACAGGCACATTTATCAAATATTCAATTTATTTGATAAAATTGTAAAATTAAACTTTTGTTTTTTTAATTTATGTTATAGTATTATAAATTGCATAGTTTCTTATGAGCTGGCATTAATATTATCTTTGAATAAACCATACGTTACTTGCCAAACGTGTGTAGACTGCAAGCATTTTCATTGTTGTAGTATTCTTTGGGTGGCAAAATTGAATGACAATATTAGATTATAGTATTATAAATTTGCATAGTTGTTTATGAGTTGGAATTAACATTATATTTAAATAAACCATGTGTTACTTTCCAAACGTGCTTAGAGTGCTCAAGCATTTTCATTGTTGTAGTATTCTTTTAGTGGCAAAATTGAATGACAATATTGGAGAGTAAAGGCTAGGTTATAATATTCAGACCATAATATTCAAACCAAACATGTGTAGAGTGCTCAAGCATTTTCATTGTTGTAGTATTCTTTGAGTAGCAAAATTGAATGACAATATTGGATAGTAAATGCTAAGTTATAATATTCAGAGCGGATAATCCTTCTAGATTGATCAAAATAAGAAAAAACTTTTATAATTTTAACTTTCAAATTTTGTTATTTGTTATTTGTTATTTATATGTTTTTTATTCAATACAACATGAATATAAGTTTTGGTAAATTTTAAAGAAAACAAATGAGTTTTTTCATTTTTAATTAGGTATTAAACTTCTTTCTACTTCAGTTCTTATGTCTATTCAATGTAACCTTCTATAGACTTTCGTTAAGACATTCTATAGATGGAACCTGTATCTGTTATGATTATGCTCATCTCATTTTCAAAATCATAGACTTTAATTTGTGCAGACTTGGAAATGTACTAGTTAAAGCATGGATTCCCTACCGAAATACTATTAACTACCTTCCTTTACATGAAGCTTCCAAGGAAGCCACAAAGCACCTATATGGTATGCTCAAGAAAACTGTAAAAGTCAATATGTACAAATAGTTAACAAGGAAAACAAAATCAACGAAATACAAGGGCAGGATGATGGATGTATTGTGCTCATGGCTAAAAAATATTGATGATTACAAACATGATATTGGACTATTTATTTCATCAGCAAATTTGGTCATTTGATATAGGAAATTTGAATCCTATCATTTGATAGGTTGTCTGATCTTCATGTAACTATTCGAGTGATGTGACTTTTGAAAGTCCGGTAGTGGGTGACACTTGGTGATTGCTTAAATTTTTATTAGCTTTAGTTACAAGGAAAATTGTACATAGCTCTTAGGAATTAGTTTATCATAAATACCAGTTACTGGTAAGTTGTAATAGTAATAATTATGTAGTTTGTAAATTGATATCTATCATAAATTTGTTTGAATCTTATCATTGTCAAGCAATAACAACTTCTTAAAGGGTGCTAGCTCAATGGTAGAGCGCCTGGCTAATTATAGGCAGGAGGTTGGTGGTTCGATTCTTCTGTGCCCTATCATAAATTTGTGACTACAAAAACGACTAACTTCACATATATACGACTATTAGTAGTTGATTTATCATATCTTAGTCGTATTTAGCTTAGTCATTAATATGTTAACATCTAATAGTTTATTTAGTCATATATTTGGTCATTAATGGTTGCAATCAGTGACTAAATCAGCGACTAAATCAATGACTAACTCAGTGACTAAATTAATGACTAAAATAATGACTAAATAATTGACTATCAATGACTAAATCATTGTCTATCAATTACTAAATCAATCACTACTAAGTCAAGCTATTAATGACTAGTGAAATACGACTAGCTATAAGATAGTGGAAATTTGCTACTATTAGTCGCCGACTCAACAATAGTCATTTATAGCCTGATTTTAGTCATTTTTTTAGTCGTTAATTTCTCATTTTCTACTAGTGGCCATGACTTTTGGTGGTGTTGATCCTAACCACTTCAAGGGTAAACATCAATATGCTCCTGTTACTCGAAAGGGTTACTGGAAGGTATGTAATAGAATCATGTTAGTTTTCTAGGTTTAAGATTGACTGTATTTAAGGATAAACACATGCATACCATGTTCTTTGTATGAGTCATAGTTACTAGTAGGTATGTCATGGGATTAATATACTCTAGTAAATAGATTTCGCTATTTGCTTCAGTTTGACATGGGAGAATTCCTCATTGATGATCAATCAATAGGTCAGCATACAGTCCATATTATTCAATTGGGCACATGATTGCTTCTTAAGGAATCTTATGAAAATATTGATGGAATTTTATGAACATTTTGTTGCAGGTTTTTGTCCTGGAGGTTGTGTTTCTATTGCAGATTATAGAACTTCTTTGCTAGCCAATCCATCGGTAAAGCATGCATACCTTTGATCTTTTGTAAATTTCTTGTATAAGTTAGTGGTGTTTTCTAGGTCAATGCACGATATGCTATTGCACAGGGGTGTGGCACATCTGATGCTTGTATGCTATTGCACTATGTGATCATTGTACTATTGCAATGTGCAATTTCCATGCATGATGAATATTTAAAATTATATGCATCGACCATTCTAGGTGAAAATTTTGATTTCCATGTACGTTCTTAAAAACAGCCCTTCCAGCTTAGCAAAAAACTCAGTAATATGCTATAGAATCCAACTAGCTCATTTTGAGGGAAGTTTTTGTTCAGAAAGAAAAGTATCCAGATCATATTTCCAATGAGATAACCAATTTAATCCCATGGAAATGGATATTGGAACATGGGAAACCAATACTTGACAAGTTGTGTATGCCATTTAACTTGAAGGATAAATGGAGTAATATGAAGAAGAGTAATTACTGAAGCATATACATACATGGATGAATTAATTATGTCTATCTTGTTCCCAATCTTCCTCTTTGGAGGAAAACTGCTTGGAATCTCATGTGTAATCTCAACATATCCTTCTAGCATTCTACTCAATTATACTAATACTTCCTTCATAGTGTCACATTTTTCAACATTATTGGACTTTATGCCCTCTAAGACTCTTATTTGCACCATTTCATAACACTCCTTGGTATCCTTTATTGCATTTATGAAGTTCTTTGTAAATAACAGAACTTCTCTCTGGCCCTTACCTTTAATTGACAACTAAATTATTTTTCTATCCTTTATAATGTCTTGAGTTCTTCTCAAGTGATTTATATGTCCATTGGGCATCCACAAACTACTTATATTTTACATTTTAGTCCT
The DNA here is from genome assembly GCA_001517045.1 of Pseudotsuga menziesii. Classification (NCBI taxonomy): domain Eukaryota; kingdom Viridiplantae; phylum Streptophyta; class Pinopsida; order Pinales; family Pinaceae; genus Pseudotsuga; species Pseudotsuga menziesii. The sequence continues at coordinate 381,746 of LPNX011044107.1, read as the reverse complement.
TCGGTTGACTTGGACTTGAGCATGCATTTTATTTATATGTTTGACAAAATGATTTTGTTATCTCTATGGTTGTTTCTCATTTTTATCCTAGGGTTTTATATTTTTTATAACCTTATTTCTTTTTTATACCTTTGTGTGTCATGATTTCTATATTTTATTGTGATTTATTTTGAAGGCTCAAATCATTTATTGTTTAAAGTTATGGACTTGTATTAAGAGCAAGATATTTTATGATAAAATCAAGTATAAAGTGGGTTATATAAACTGGCATAATTTTTAGAAAGAAAATTATTGCATCGCTGCCAGATGGTTTTATTCATAATATCATTTTTAAAACTTGATAAAGGAACGAAAGTATATGGATATATTAAACACATGGTAAATATTGTACATTTGACAGGGTTGGTACTATGGTTTAAAGCATCATCATTATTCCTTGAAGGCATGTCTAAATGATGAATGAACTTGTTGATCGTGGCATGCATTTGCTTTCACAAGTGTTCTTTGTATGAAGTCGAGGAATTTGATATGATGGACAATGGTACTAGTATTGACAGTGTGACAGTGATATATTCCATATTTCATTAAAACCTATTTTATGCTACTATTTTGAATTTCATTAGGATTGTATAGTTTGTATTGTGAAGAATTTGCAGAATGCCGAAGGTAGCAATAGAGGAAGACGCAAATATTTTGGTGAAAAGAAGACCAGGAGGTTTGATTTATAGACTGGAACCTGATAATACACAATGGATATTGCAATTTCCAAGGTCATCCTAGTTAATGAGAAATGCGGGTTGGTTTTCCTTCTGTGAAAAGTTGCAGGGTTATAATACACAGGTAACTCAGGCCTTCATCAAAAATTACAAAGAAGGAGTGGGTCAGCTCAAGAATTTGAAGGCTATGGTGAATGAAGAATCTATTGCAGAAGAAATAGGGGTTCCAGCACAAGGAGAAAGGTGGTTTAAGCAACAGGATTTTCAGGGAAACTATGCTGAGTTCTTGTTGTCAGGGTTTGAGAAGTTGGATTGGAAGAATGGTATTAAGTAAGATAAAACCCAATTGCCAAATTCCTTTGGAAATGGTTCAAAATTATATCACTTGTGAAGGTAGCTATGATAGAATCCTCAAATGTCATTTAAGGTTGTTAATGTATCTCAATGGAAGTTTAAAACTTAATCTCCCATTTTATCTATTAAAAACCTTGCAAAAGATGGTCACATGGGTTCAATCCCATTCAGAACACACTACTCGTTCTATATACCACCAGGGTTTGATAAAATTATTGTTGATTTCACAATTGAATAAAGAAGGATGAACTTGGGAAAGTTTTTTGTCAGAGTTAGGGTTTGAAGAAAAGATCAAAGAAAAGGGAAAAAGGGTAGCAAAAGACTTGAACCAGAAAACGAAAAATCATGAATAGACTGAGCATATTGCAGCAGAAGGAAAGGGTTTTGTAGAAAAGCCATACCAAATAAATAACTTGTTTCCTGAAGCTTCAGTTACAGATGAAAACCCTAAAACATTGAGTATGGTTCTAAAAAATATAACTTCAAAGAAAGAAGAACGAGTTCAGGTTTTGAATCCAAAAGGCATCAGTTTGAAGCCTAGGACTAGGCTAAGGAGTAAGATGCAGGCAGAAATGGAATTAGTGCATATTCCAAAGAATAGAAATGAATACTGTGGAGAGATTGTAATGGTAAATGATTCTTTTAGTGAGGAAACCATACACGCATCCAAGGATCAATACTAATGAAAATTTCATTGATATTCAGGGTGTTGCAGGATCTATACCTGAAATATTTTGCACAAGTAAACAGGCGTATTTCGAAGACTGTTCAGTCTCAAAATTTCCACAAGAAGATGAAGTTCTTATGAAAGAAAAGGCTATTGAAATAGCTCTAGAATTGAACCAGATTAAAAAGTATCTACAGACATATAAGGATTAAACCAAGTTTTTACAGAGTATCAATGAAAAGTTAATGACTACAAATAAAAGGTTACGAGTGTTTAAATATTGTAACTTTGAAGAATATTCTATATGTATCTTTTCGTGGTCCCCAATGGTCCTATCGGGATAACCACTTGTATTACTTTGTATCCCGATGCTTCTAATCAGAAGAACTAATAAGAGTCATGAGGTAGTCCCCTCTAATTGTAAAGGTGGGTCATTAGCACCCTAGTGTGGTTACTTGAGCCTACATGTGTAACTCAAGCCTACATGATTAACTTGAGCCTACATGTCGGATTTAATTATTAAAGTGAACAAATGAATATAAATAAAGGTGTGGCGCTCCTCATTTGGAACACACACTCACTTGTGTAGCGCATTAGTGGAGGAGAGAGAAGTAGCTAGAAAAGGAGGAGGATCAGTCTTTGATCAGCCTTTTTGGTTTTACCTTTTATCTTTTTGGGGCATCTATATTGAGGAAGCTTTTGCTAGGTTTTTCCCTTTAGGGTTTTCCCAAGATAAATCTTTGTGTTCTTTTTGTATGGTTTTTCTTGTCTATATTTCAATGATCTTTTGGTTATGGTTATGTTGTTATTATGCTAAATGTTTTAAGATCTGATATAACCATTAAAAATTCAACATGGTATCAGAGTCGCCCTGAAAGAAGACATTGTCCAGCTATAGAAGCTAGGGCTTATTAATTTTTGGGTCTCTCTCCACAATGGATCAAGCAAAAGAAGGCTAGGATGACTCTCCATTGAAGGGCACATGTTTCTGTCGAAGCAAAATTCGATTCTGAGCATTTTCAGTTTTCGGTGTGGGAAATTAGGGCTTTTTACAGAAGAGGAATTTTTTAGTGAGCCCGACATAGGATTTCTCTCCTCATCAAAATCCAAGTTTAGAGACCTGGATCAAGATTTTTGGTTGGGTGAAACTCCAGGAAAGTCAAACCCTAGTCTGATCCCAAGCTGGAAAAACCCTAAATACTAAAACTGATTAGTTTTGATATATTCTCTATATCTCGGGATTGGAGAAGGCTCAAGAGCTGAAAATTGCAGAGTTCGAATCTAAAATTATAATGTACAGTTTATCCGAAATTATTCCTCATATTCTCTATATTTTGGGAGATATGATCCCTCCAAGTTAGGGTTCCATCCTCTTCCAGGATTCATCCCTAAAAAGGACACCTGGGGAGAATTGCTATATCTTGGGCTACAAAGGTCCAAATGAAATTTTAGAAGATGTTACAAAAAGGGAACAGGATTTAATTTCTGTGGTCTAAGTTTTAGACTCAGAAGATGAAATAGTGACACATGGAATTCCATACAACTTCAATGTTCTAAACAATCCTGTAACAGGTCACCTTGGGAAAATGATCATACGTCCCAATTGGTGAAACCAATTAGGATGAAAACTATGGTGTTGGAATAGGGACATGCAAGGCTACCTTAGGGAGAAGTTTTAGACATAGAGGAATAGTAATTTCAGAGATAGCATAGAAAAAGAATCAAGAATTTCTGTAGGAGAAATTGGAAAAACTAGGGCTTCTTGTTCCGGGAGCTTCCCTCCACTGCTTTCAGAAAAGGAGTACATTAGATAGCTCAAATTGAAGATATATATATTTCTATCCAATAAGATCTAAAATATTCCAATTTTTTAAAATTAGGGTTTCCCTGACAAACCCTAGATCAGCCAGCTCCGGAACCAGGACGGACACCTCAAATCGATAAGATCTAATCTTTTGCTATTTCCATTTGAGGTTCTCATCAGCTTGATGATAAAATTGGTGAAGTTGACAACTTCCAAGCATGCAAGTATTTGATCTCTGTGAAGAAAATGAATTGGACACCTACATGAGTAGAGAGGTTCTAGTTCCAGAGGGAGATGAGGCTCAAATCCTTACACCAGAAGAACTTGGTCAAGGCCAAGAAGATCATTGTTGGTTCAGTCACAGATCAACTTGTACCACAAGTGTATTCCCTAAATACACCAAAAGAGATGTTTGATTCCTTAACCAAGCTATTTGAAGAAAAGAACATACATCGGAATATGACCTTAACAAACAAATTGAAGAGGTAAAAGAAGAAGAGAAGAATGTAGAAGTGGTGATAGCCACCTTGAATGGCCTCTCAGGATCATGGGATTCATTCATGCAAGGAATGTGTGCTAGAAGGAAGTGATTACTTTTAGCTAAATTGAAGAAGAAGAAGAAGCTTGACTCATAAGAAGAGAAGAAGAAGATGGGAGCAATTGAAGATCAAGCTCTCACCATTCAAAGAATATCCCTCAAGCAATGAGGAATATGAAGAACTCAATTCTTGAAGAAACTCTTATCCATCTTATCATTCGGATAAGAAATGATGATTTCATGAATGAAGAAGATGATGAAGCAGAATGATCAAGAAGGAGTCTACCCATGAAACAAATAAAATATAAGTATTCAATTGTCATTTAATGATATTGTTTTGTTACGCATTTGATTATATTCAATTGATGTGTTATGCATGATAGATTGTTTGCATTAATGACAGTATACTACTAATATGCATGTGATGGGTAAGTAGCTCATGGTACTATACAACTCTCCATTTCTATTTATCTAGAATGAAACCTCTTTGCTGACATATTGGATTAGTGCACAATCTCAATGATGGCATGGTAGAGATGGAAGGCATCTAGAAGGTTTTTGTGAGATATGGATGAATGTTGTATTGGCTAAATAGTTGCATGATGCATAAGAATTTGTCATTATGCATATGTTTTATGAAATAGTTCTAACCATGAAACTTGTGCATCTAAATTGTAGGAAAGGTCCTGTACAACCTCCTACAAGAAAAGAAGGATGAGACTTGTTCTGAAGAACAAGTGATGACAATTCAATATTCACTCCAATAAACATGAATCTAAAGCTCCCACGGTCAGAGACACCATGACAGAAGAAAGAGCTTCAAAGAGCAATAGATCTACCTCAAAGGATGAAGACCACCATGGGTACGAGATATAACTCAAGATGAATAAAAGAATGGTGAGACTTCCAAACCAAATTAAGAGGCCTCTGACACACTTTAGTTGTGTAACATAGTTAGGTGACATCATTGATGCTAACCTTTCCAGTTATGAAAGAAGTTATGATCAAAGAGTAATAGTTGATCATGGGAAATGATGTATACAATATGGTTTCAAGACATAAAGGGAAGTACATAGTATCTTCCATATGGATCTACAAGAACAAGTGTACAAAGCAAGGTTCATGATTTGCCTCAAAAAGAATAGACTATGACATGACATACTCTATTGACCAGTATATATGAAGCATAGAACCACCTGTACATAATGAAGAGGGAATATGATACTCCACTTCAGGGGGAGTGACTACAAAATATATCTGAGTTCGACATGGTACGACATGATGGACAGCTTCCTAATGGATCGATACTTTACCAAGAGTAAAGTGGGTTCCAACCTTCAAGGTTGAATGCAGAAGACTAGGATATGTTGATGACATGACAAGACGAACTCATGGAATATGTTATGATGAAAGAATACTAAAATGATGTTTGGGATATAGTACTCAAACCAGAAAGAAAGAATGTGGTATCTTCCAAATGGATTTGCAAGATAAAATATGTTGTTGATAGAAGTAAGGAAAGACTTGTGGCTAGAGGTTTCTATAAGTAAGAGGGAATTAATTATGAAGAGACACTTACTCCAGGAAGCAAGGTACACTTCCTTCAGAACTATCATGGTAGTTGCTTCCATGATGAAGTAAAGACAATCCTTCCCTAATGGTATGATTGAGGAAGAGTTTTACATCGAATAGTCACAAGGATTTGAAGTTGAAGACAGATGGACTCATGTATGCAAGTTGAAGAAGGCCTTGTATGGTCTTAAACAAGCTCCTCGAGCTTGGTATGAGAGGATAGATAGTTTCCTGTCAAGCATGGGCTTTACCAAAAGTAAATATGATCCTAACCTTTACCTCAAGGTTGTAGAATATGAACCTGTCATCCTACTACTATATGTGGATGACTTATTCTTGACAGGGAATGAGAAACAGATTATGGAAAGCAAGAAGAAACTAGCAGAAGAATTTGAGATGAAAGACCTTGGGTTAATGCATTATTTCCTAGGTCTATAAGTATGGCAAAGTTTAGAAGGAATATTTCTCAACCAGGGAAAGTATGCAGTAGATATATTGAAAAGATTCAATATGTTGGAATGCAAAGCCTTGGCCACACCCATGAATTCCAACCTAAAGTTGTTAACTGATGACTCATCAGAGTTAATGGATGTGACTCATTATAGACAGATCATTGGGTCATTGATGTACTTAACAAATACCAGACCAGACATTTGTTTTGCTGTGAACACCTTAAGTCAATATCTAGTTCAACCTAGACATGTTCACTTGGTAGCTGCAAAACATGTGATGAGATATTTGAAAGGGACTATAGAATTTGGTCTATACTATGATAATAGCCATTAGTATAGATTGTATGGTTATACATATGCATATTGGGCTGGAAGTATCTCAGATAGAAAAATCACATCAGGTGGATGTTATAGTCTAGGATCTACTATGATTTCATGGTTTAGCAGAAAGCAATCCAGTGTTGCTCTAAGCACAGCCGAAGCAGAATATATAGCAGCTTGCTCTGCTAGTTGTGAAGCCATATGACTTCGAAAGCTGATGTCAGGATTATTCAACCTATAGTTGGACACTACCATGATTCTATGTGACAACCAAAGTTGTATAAAGATGACAGAGAACCATGTGTTCCAGGACAGATCAAAGCACATAGAAATCAAGTATTTCTACATTTGAGATATGATGTAGAAAGGATCCATAAAGCTCCAGTATGTGAGTACTGATGAAGAAGTTTCTGATGTGTTGAAAAAGCCTATGTCCCGAGTAAAATTTGAATACTTTCGAGACAAGCTTGGTGTGGTTCGAAAAGACCTTCCCGGAAAGGGGGAGTAGTGATGTTGCAGTGGGATTGTATCATCCCTGGGCACTTTCCCTAAAGTGATTCGGGGACCTCAATCCTCGAGAATGAAGAGGGATTATATCATCCCGAGACATATGTCCAGAAGTGATCTGGTGACCTCGGTCATTGAGAATGTGGCAGGATTGTATCATCCTTGAACTTCAGTTTAGAATAGATCCAGTGAAATTCGATCATTGAGAAGGTGGTAGGATTGTATCATCCTTGAACTTCGGTTCATAATGGATCCAGTGACTTCGGTACTTGAGAACATGGTAGAATTAATCATCCTTAGACTTGATCCCATAATTCCGAAAGGAAGGATCATCTTAAATGTTTATGTAAGTGGACTTGTTCCCGTAATTCCGAAAGGAAGGATCGTCTTAAATGTTGATGTAAGTGGACTTGATCCCATAATTCCGAAAGGAAGGATCATCTTAAATGTTGATGTAAGTGGACTTGATCCCGTAATTCCGAAAGGAAGGATCGTCTCAAATGTTGATATAAATGGACTTGATCCTGTAATTCTGAAAGGAAGGATCATCTTAAATGTTGATGTAAGTGGACTTGATCCTGTAATTATGAAAGGAAGGATCGTCTGAGTACCATTGATGTGTTGTCCATGATCCCATAATTCCGAAAGGAAGGATCATGTTGGTTATTGTTACACCTGCTATAGATGATGTTAGTCAAGCCTTAAGATGTTAATGATGATGTTGCTGATCGAAAGGTCAAAGTGTTGATGATGATGTTGCTGATCAAAAGGTCAAAGTATTGATGATGATGTTTCTGATCAAAAGATCAAAGTGTGATGATGATGATGTTTCTGATTAAAATATCAGAGTATCATGATGATGATGTTTCTGATTGAAAGATCAGAGTATGATGATGATGATGTTGTTGTTGATTGAAAGGTCAAAGTGCTGAAGAAGTTGTTTTTGATCAAAATGTCAAAGTGCTGAAGATGTTGTTGCTGATCGAAAGGTCAAAGTGCTGAAGATGTTGATGTTGATCGAAAGGTCAAAAGCTTACTGTCGTTGAAGATTGAAGATGAAGACTATATGATGTTGAAAAGTTTCCAATGATTTATAGATGTGTTACCTTGATTATGTTGATGATGTCCTCTATCTCTCTCCTACTATTGTTGTTGTTGATGTTGTTGTAGAATACCCTTGTCATTAAGAGGGAGTGTTGAAATATTGTAACTTCGAAGAATATTCTATATGTATCTTTTTTTGGTTCGCGATGGTCCTACTGGGAGAACCACTTGTATTAATTTGTACCCCGATGCTTCTAATCGAAAGAAATAATAAGATTCATGAGGTAGTCCCCTCTAATTGTAAAGGTGGTTCATTAGCACCCCAGTGTGGTTACTTGATCCTACATGATTAACTCAAGCCTACATGTCGGATTTAATTATTAAAGTGAACGGATGAATATAAATAGAGGTGTGGCGCTCCTCATTTGGAACACACACTCACTTGTGTAGCGCATTAGTGGAGGAGAGAGAAGTAGTTGGAGAAGGAGGAGGCTCAGTCTTTGATCAGCCTTTTTTCTTTTACCTTTTATCTTTTTGGGGCATCTATATTGAGGAAGCTTTTGCTGGGTTTTTCCCTTTAGGGTTTTCCTAGGATAAATCTTTGTGTTCTTTTTGTATGGTTGTGCTTGTCTATCTTTCAGTGATATTTTGTCTTATGGTTATGTTGTTATGATGCTAAATGTTTTAAGATCTGATATAACCATTAAAAATTCAACAACGAGAGGACTTGGAGGAAAAAGAAGTCGATTACCAAAAGCTACTTTCAATATCTAAATGCATCTTGAAAGAGAAGAGAGCCATCCAGAAGCAATATGAACACATGAAGACCCAGAGTAAAGAGGCGCACAATCAAATGGGGAATAAGGATGTTGAATTTGCCAGATTGCAAAAGAGATCCTAGGTTTTAAGTATCTGATTATTTTAGCATAAGCTTCTAAGAGTCTGTAGACTTAGGATGATAGTTGGCTTTGAAAGAAATTAGGGTTTGACAGATGTCTATTTTTATTTCTATTTGTATTACACTTGTATAAAGATTGTTTTAGAAGATCGACTTTTCTATTTTTGAAGAAATTCGATCCATAAAAATAGGATCTGATAATTATCTCAAAAAACTCAAAAGTTTTTTATATAAGGGATAGTAGCTAGATATGAAGGGTGGAAATCAGAGATGGGAATTCAATTTTGATATGTATTGTAAGACATAAAATTCTTTGCATCTTTAATACAGGATTTACTTTGATATGATTATGGTTATGAGCTGATCTTGTTCTTTTTATTAATTGTATTTTTTATGATTTATCCTATGTATGGTCAATTAAAATCCATTACATGATTATTAAGATAAAATACAGTTACCATTTAACATTTAGTGACAGAACCAAGTCCATTCCATAAATTCATGCTCGTACTCCTCCTGTTATTGAATTTTGTATTTTAGTTTATGTCATACAGCTCTATGATGGTTATTTGATTTTCCTATATCTTTTGATTACATACCAATTCTGTTTTGATTTTGATTTTATAATATTGAATTATCTTTAAATATTTCTCTGAGCTTGAACCCCAGTAGTCTAGGTTCAACTTTAGGGATAACATATTCTGGCGTCATTGCCGGCGACGGTGAAATGAAAGTACATTTTCCCTGGGTATTTGACATCTTTATGCACCTGATTTTGGAAGGTGAACAAGATCAGTGAGACCTGTTATAGACTTCATCAATCACCTACAAAAAGTTATAGTGGCTTCAAAAAGGATAGAAACTCGAGGAAATCCCTCATCACCTTTAAATCTAGGAGTCTCATATCCTAAACAAATATTAAAAGAGGCTAGGAGAAGGTTAAGTTCTAGCTCATCAGAAAAATTTAAAAATACTTCAGCCTTGGAGATTCCTGAATCTTCATTTTTCCCTATTCCTTATTTTGATCCACATTCTGAGAAAGGAAAAGAAGAATTAGATCTGCTATTTACCCCTTCTCAAATTGACAATTTCCAAGTCTTCACAAATCCTTTGTTGTCTAAGGAGGTTAAACTTGAACCATTGCAGACAGGAGATTCTTCTTTGTTTTCAATCCACATACCTTTTTTTAAGACCATCCAAGTGAATCATCCAAATCCTAGTAATTTGCCTCCTTCATCACAACATTTAAGCACCAATCAGTCTAATTCAAGTTCAAATATTTCCAACCCTAGATTGTCTTAGCCTCAAAATAGGATGCCTGCTATGGTAGCAGCAAGATACGCCCCACTAGTTTTTCCCTATCCTCTCAATGCTCTCCCAGGAGGAGATTACTAGAAATATCTTCCGAGATTTAATGGTCAAGGAGATGTTACAGTAGAAGAGCACTGGAATACATACTTGAGTTATGCAAACAATCATAATTTTGAAAATGAAGATGTTTGGATGAGGGTTTTTGTTCAAAGTTTAGATGGTGAAGTGAGAAAATGGTTTAGAGAATTACCACCAAACTCTATAGATGGTATAGATGCTTTAGAACAGGTGTTCATGAGACAATGGGGAGATACTAAAGATTATTTATACTACATTACAGAGTTTGGATCATTGAAAATAAAGAAAGATGAATTTGTGGTGGATTTTTCTAAAAGGTTCAATAAAATGTACAGTAGAATACCAGCTGAAATAAAACCCTCCGATACATCAGCAAAGTTAACTTATGCAAACTCTTTTGATCATGGGTTTTATTTGTTGTTGAGGGAAAGAAAGTCTGTGTCACTTCAAAATATGCAAGATGTGGCATTGGAAGTAGAGTCTAATATTTTGGCTTCAAACAAACTCAAAGAGGAAATAGAATATCAAACTATAGATAAAAAAGGTAAAAAAGAAATCATTACATCCAATCCTACAAGAAGATCTTCAGACAGTAAAATGGATGAAATGAATAAAATCATTGAAAATTTGTCTATTAAGATTGATAGGTTGGAGTTGGGAAATAAAAATCAGAACAAACCTATACCTAAAGGAGAAAGAAATCAAAACCAGTTCAGAAGACCTTTTGCCCCTAGGTTTTTTCCAAGAGAAAGACGAAATAATGATATTCAGAGGGAGAGACGAGAAAATTAAGAATAGAGGATTCAACCTCCTTTTTAAAATAATAATGTGAGATATTATGAGTCATATGAGGTAGAGGAAGGAGAGTTAGATGATTTGGAAGAACAGGAACACAAAATTAGTCAATTTGATGACGATTCTTCTTCTCATTTTTTGACTAAAGTTGATTATCATTATGCCACACTACTAGATCATTATGAAGAAAATGATTATCAAATGTCCATGCCTGAAATTTGTCAAAAAATTCCACAAAAATCATATGGTCTTAGATCAGGGTTAAAACATGCAGCACGGGCTAAAAATATTGTGAAAGATCATCCTCTTAAACAAAATATGTCTTCAAATCAGAAACAAATTGTAAAAGAGAAAAGAGATGAAGTGGTAAGTCTTGAGGAGATGAATAAAGCCATAGGTGGGTTCAATTTGCAGCATGAACTTAATAAGGTTAAGATCCTTGTTCCTTTAACAGAGTTGATTAAAAACAAAGCTTACAGGGAAGCAGCTTTTAAAACTTTTAAAAATGCAATGAGTCTTATCCCATATGATGAATCAATTTGCAAGATGAAAAACCTACTATCACTGTGGGGTCGAAAACTTTTGATCAGCCTGATGATAATTCAGAATATCCTCCTCCTCTTTATGTAACTCTTTCATTGCATGAACAGCTAGTACACAATTGCCTTTGAGATTCAGGAGCTTCACATAACCTCATGCCAAAAGCAGTCATGGAAGCTTTATGGATGAGTGTTACTAGACCATATCATGATTGTATGCATTTGATTCTAGGGCAGTGAAGTGTATTGGGGTTATGAAAGATCTGGTGGTGAATTTAACTCAAGTACCTATGAAGAGTGTATTGATGGATATCATTGTAACAGATATTTCTCCTAAATTTGGTATGCTATTGTCTAGATCTTTCGAAAAGAGAGTGGGAGGAACTCTACAAATGGATCTTTCATATGCTACAATTCCAGTATTTGGAGGAGAATTCAGAAGACTTTACAGAGAAGTACAGATGGCATATTTGGTAAGTGATAGTAAACACCCTAATAATCATCCAATTTATTCAATTGATGAGAACCTTGGTTCTTGTATGTTGCAATTAAGTGATGAAGTTGAAGGAGTTTTACAAGTACATAAATATATTCCAGTTCAGATAAAGAAAGAAGAACCAGATGGCTTATGGTAGATGTATTTTGATGGTTCATTAAGTAAGGAGGGAGCAGGAGTAGGAGTGTTATTGATTTCAGCTGGAGGTGAGGTCATTTCTCCTATGTACAAATTGGAATTTAAAACAACCAATAATGTTGTTGAGTATGAGGCTTTGATTCTTGGATTAAGAGCAGCAAAAGACTTGGGTATTAAAGAGCTTGTTTTGTTTGGCAACTCTGAATTAGTAATTCAGCAAGTAAAGAGTGTTTACCATGTAAAGTAGTATTTATTGAAATTTTATAGAAATGAGGCTTGGGATTTAATTGAAAATTTCTTTATAGCTTTCAATATAACTTTTTTTTCCAAGAGAATATAATGAAACAGCTGATTCCCTAGCCTTAGCAGCAGCCTATTTTAAGGTTCCAAAAGTAACACATTTGAAGTATCCAATTGATGTGAGATACAGACCATATGTTCCAGATGACATCAAACACTGGAAATTTTGTCATGATGATCAGGAGATAAAAGAATTTCTGGAGTTAGTAGGTGAATTTTCAAATGACTTAGTTGATCAGGGACAGGATTTTGAATTAATGGAAAATGAACCTTGTAGAAATAATTCAATAGATGATCATAAGATTGTTGAATTAAAAGGAAATTTCATTCCTAAGGGACTTGTTCCACTTGAGAGGTTGTTTTCAAAGGATGATACGTTGTTGAAGCCCACCTTGCAGACCTCTGAAGAGAATATTATAGATTATAGCATTGGTTCTGAAGATCAACCTAAAATGATAAAAATGTCAAAATCACTGGAAGAAAAGGAAAAGAAAAAATATATTAGTTTGCTGAAATAATTTGTGGACATTTTTGCTTGGTCATATCAATATTTAATAACTTATGACACTAGCATAATTCAGCATAAAATTCCTTTGAAACCAAATACTAAGCCTTTTAAATAGAAACTTAGAAGGCTTAACCCAGCATTGCTGCCAGTAATTGAAAAGGAGGTAAAGAAATTAGTAGATGCAAAATTTATTGTACCTCTGAGATATTCATCATGGATTGCAAATTCGGTGCCTATACATAATAAAAATGGAAAAATAAGGCTTTGTGTTGATTTCCGCAACTTGAACAGATCTTTTTTTAAGATAATTATTCATTACCAAAAATTGATTAGATTTTGCAGAGAGTTGTAGGATCTCATAGAATTTCAATGATTGATGGTTTTTCTGTTTATAACTAGATTGCAATTGTTAACCCAAAAAATCCCTCACTCATCTCTCCATGACCTACACCACCCAAGGACACCATTTCACGACTCTCATATCACTCCATTAGACCCCCACACCCTCAAAAAGGATTAAGAGTGAAGAAAAGGGCTTAAAAACCCCAAAAAGGAGCCTAAATAACTCTCTTAGGAGTTAAAGCCCCCAAAAAAGGGCTAAAACCCTAAAAGGAGCTAAAGTTAGGGTGAAATGGGATAAAATCCCAAAAAAGGGGCTAAATCCCTTAACAAGGGCTTAAAACCCTAAAAGTCCCCAAAAAAGCTATAAAAGGAGGGTGGGGGGTCACTCTCAAAGGCACACTTCTCTTGCATACTGTTATGCTTCTCATGGATGCCTTGAGACACCTTTTCCTCTCAAGCCACCCACATCCCTCTCTCCTCCATCCATTCTCCCTATTGAGCCATAGCTCCTCATCCATTGTTGAGTGAGATAGGGAGGTGCTTCTTTCCAGCCAGGGCATGGTGGCCCATTTCACCAAAGGAGGTATAATCTTGTTTTGTTTATGCATTTTTCTTTAGTATTTTTTTATTTCTGACCCATGTTTGTTTGCAGGTTTGTCTATTAACATGTTTTGCAGGTTTTTTTTTGCTTAATAGTTATTTGCAGGTAGCCAAGGTGAAGCCCTAACATTGTCTACAAAGGGGTCACGGCCACTATTTTCTTTTTGTCTTTGCTTTCTGTCCATTCCACTTTCTTTTCAGGATTTTCACACGTAGGAACCTATGCTTCTGTCCTATAGATAGAAGGGAGCCATTCCTACCCTTGTAGCAAGGAGAAATCCCTGCTACAGAACTGGCGACCATACCAGGTCGATCCCACAAAATCCTTGGTCCAGATTTTTAAAATTTCAAGTTTTTTCAATTTATGCCCTAGTTTTTTAAATTTCCTCTCATATCTAGGTTAAATCTAGTTTATTTCCTGTCTTTATTGTTTCCGAAGCCTCTGCAAGGAAAATCTGAGTCTGTTTGGCCATAGTACAGGTTACTGTCGACCGGATCTGACTCAGGATCAGAAATACCCCAAATCTGGGGCAAGTCGCACTTATTGGGCCTAAACAGGGGATGAGGTCACTCTTGTTGGCCTAACAGGAACGACCAAGTTTCCCTTAAACCCCCAAAAGATACTACTTCACTCAAAAACACAGACCGCTTCTGTCTGTGGAATCTGTGTGACCCCCTCGCCTGTTTCTGGAAAACTTTTATGACCTCCTCGCCAAATTTGACCAGAAATGTGTGGTCTGTCAATCAGGGGTTTAATTTCAGTTTAATAGGGACTGTCAGTGCAGCTCAACCACCTCTGTCTAGCACATTAGTTCAATTTCAGTTTCTGTTTTAATTTACTACAAATTCATGACCAAAAAATGTGTAAATTCCAAACAAATTTTAATGGCTTAATGAATGTAGCTTAACTAAAATTGACAGTAAAATTAACAATATTGCTTACCCTTCCTCCTCTACCCAGTCATCACCCTTCGGGGTATTATAGGATACGACAAAATGCAAGCTCGTATAGACCTAGGCCCTTCACTGAATATTGTTCTAAACCATTAAAACTAGATGACCTGGAAGGTAGAAGGAGTAGAGAAGGAGGGATTCTCATAGCGCTAAGCATCCTCCCTGTTGACCAACCTTACATCCAGGAGGTGACCTGTGGATCTATGGATGGGCTTAGTCCCATTGTGTTGAGAGCCCAGTACCTTCTCTTGGTTGAAGAGGAATATCAGTGTAAGGTAGTCATCTAGTTAGGCCATCAACATTCAGGGTTAAAAACTGTATCTGTTTACAAATTTCTGATTATTCACTACTTGCACAAACT
>LPNX011044107.1:333408-363460 GCA_001517045.1 Pseudotsuga menziesii | reverse complement strand
GTGCTAATGACTATAAATAGACTGGATGGACTCCCGATTTAGACATGACTCCCGATTTAGACATATGACCAAATTTGGACAATGGAGGATTAATAATCCTAACAACTATAACATGAACTCTACCATAATATGATGAATTCATAAACCATTTGCAGCCACCTGATAACAAAAATACAGAAAAATAAATACACCATACCACGTAATCAACCCAACTCAGTTCATGACGCTGAGAGAGCCTTAAAATTTATCAATTTACACTAAGTTCAAACAATTTGCAGTCTTTGAGGACATAATTCCCTGACTGCTTCAACTGTGGGAAGTACTTGGACTCTGGCTAGAAACTCATTGTGAGGAGTACCATGGGAACCCCAAAGTAGCTGGCCACTGAGAGGAATTTCCAAGCGAAACGGGCAACGACCCCCACCGATTGAGTAGAAATGCCTGTGAGGAAAAAACCAAGCACTGCCTTCTGGAAATCTTGGTGGCCAAGTGACCACATTTTAACCCAAAAAATCCCTCACTAAGCTCTCCATGACCTACACCACCCAAGGACACCACTTCACGACCCTCCATTAGACCCCCACACCCTCAAAAATGCTTAAGGATGAAGAAAAGGGCTTAAAAACTCCAAAAAGGAGCCCAAAATACTCTCCTAGGAGCTAAAGCCCCAAAAAAGGGGTTAAAACCCTAAAAGGAGCTAAAATTAGGGTGAAAGGGGCTAAATCCTAGACCAAGGGCTTAAAACCCTAAAACCCCAAAAAAGCTATAAAAGGAGGGTGGGGGGTCACTCTCAAAACACTTCTCCCTTTCATATTGTTATGATTCCCGTGGATTCCTTGAGACCCTTTGTCTCTCAAGCCACCCACACTCCCTCTCCTCCATCTCCATTGATCCATAGCTCCCCCATCCAAGAGAGAGGTGCTTCTTCAAGCCAAGGCATGGTGGCCCGATTCCACCCAAAGAGAACGTATAACTTGTTGTTTTCTACATGTGCTTAATAGTTTATTTGTTTTTTAATCCATGGTTTCATTTGCAGGTTTATTTCCTAACTTGTTTTGCAGGTATTTCAGTTTACTATAGCTTAATGATTGTTTGCAGGTTATTGGAAGTGGAACCCTAACCTTTGTTTGCAGAGGGGTTCTCCATATTTCTCTTCCATCTTTGTTTTCATTACTGTTCTTTACTTTCTATTTTTCCTTTCAGTCTTTCTGCAAGTAGGAACCTACCCTTCTGTCCTATAGATAGAAGGGATCCATTCCTACCCCTGTACCAAGGAGAAATCCCTGCTACAGAACTGGCGACCATACCAGATCGATCCCACAGGATCCTTGGTCCAGATTTTTAAAATTTCAAGTTTTTTAATTTTTGCCCTAGTTTTTTTAAATTTCATTTCAAATTAATTTTAGATCTAGTTTATTTCTAGTTATTAGTGTTGTTGAAACCTCTGCTAGGAAAATTCGAGTCAGTTTGGCCACATTACAGGTTACTGCTGGCCGGATCTGACTCAGGATCAGAAAAACCCCAAATCTGGGGCAGGTCACACTTATCAGGCCTGAACAGGGGATGAGGGTGCACTTAATGTCCTAACAGGCATACCTAGGGTGCACTTAATCTCCTGAAAGGTGCAACTTCACTCAGAAACATAGACCGCAACTATCTGTGAAATTTATGCCACCCCCTCGCCTGTTTCTAAAAAAAAATTGTGACCCCCTCACCAAATTTGATCAGAAGTGTGTGGTTTGTCAATCAAAGATTCAATTTCAGTTAAATAGGGGTTAAATTTCAGTTTAATAGGGATTGTCAGTGTGGCTCAGTCGCCTCTGTCCAGCATACTAGTTTAATTTCAATTGTTGTTTTAATTTCCTGTAATTGCATCAACAAACAAAGTGTAAATTCAAAGTAAATTTTAATGGCTTAATTAAATGAATGTAGCTTAAATAAAATCAACCTAAAACTAACTATCTTTCTTACCCTTCCTCCTCTACCCATTCATCACCCTCTGGGGTATTCTGGGATATGACGAAGGGCAAGCTCGTATAGACCTAGGCCCTTCATTGAATATTTTTCTAAACCATTAAAACCAGATGACCTGGAAGGTAGAGGGGGTAGAGAAGGAGGGCTTATCACGGCACTAAGCGTCCTCCCTATTGACCAATGTTGCATCCAGGAGGTGACATGTGGATCTACATATGGGCTTAGTCCCATTGTGTTGAGAGCCCAGCACCTTCTCTTGGTTGAAGAGGAATATCAATGTGAGGTACTCATCTAGTTGGGCCATAAACATTCAGGGTTAAAAACTGTATTTGTTTACAAATTTTTGATTACTCAATGCTTGCATACATAATGATATGAACTCCACCACAATATGATGAAGTCATAAATCATTTGTAGCTACCAAATACTAGAAATATAGACAAACAAATACAGCATACCAAGTAATCAACCCAACTCAGTTCATGACGCTGAGAGAGCCTTAAAATTTATCAATTTACACTAAGTTCAAACAATCTGGAGTCTTTGAGGACATAATTCCCTGACTGATTCAACTATGGGAAGTACTTGGGTTGTACCTAGAAACGCATTGTGAGGAGTAACACAGCAACCCCAAAGTAGCTAGCCGCTAAGAGGAATTGCCAAGCGAAACAGGCAACGACCCCTTCCGATTGAGTAGAAACACCTGTGAGGAAAAATCCAAGCGTTGTCTTTTGGCAGTCTTGGTGGTTGAGTGACCACCTACAACCAATAGGAAGCCACTGAAACTAGGGTCCAAACATCATTCCCATCAGTTTGATAAACATCTAACACAATTGATCCCCCACGCTCTTCCTCACGCCCAAGAGGCAAACCACCACCATTCGGAACATTAAACCAACACCGTCGAGCCTATTCTCAACAACCTCACACACCATTAGAAGGCCACACAGCCTCTGATCCAGATTCAGACCCATATCAGTCTGAACCAGACCTCCATACTCCACCATCAAGCCCCACGGTTGGTGCAAATATGCATCCATTTTCTGACATAACCATAGCAAGTGGACCCATGTCCACACCACAACCTATCACCAATAACCCTGCAGGTCGCCCAAGCACAGTCAACATCCAAAACAGTAAACCTACCTCTTCAGTTACCCCAATTCCTGTGCCCCCCCATATGCAAGATTTCCAATAACGCCATGGCTAGAGCTGCAGTCATCTATAGCATTATGGATGATTTGGCCCAAATTCCAACCGCCATGTCTGCTCTTGAGGTACTTAAAACATGCCCAATGTAGCGAAGAGCCTTACTAGCCACCCTTGGGGCAGTAGACCCCTTCGACTCTAAGTTGATCACATTCAACACGGAGAAAGGAGAACTGCGCATGCCATCGACCATCACCTTTCAAATCCCAGTGTCCATCCAGAATTTGGTTATGCACCGGTGCATAGTGGATGAGGGGGAATCCATGTGCGTTATTTCTACCTTAGTTTGGCAGAAACTTGGATCACCAATTCTGCAACCATCCTCCACAACTCTATGTTCTTATGATGGATATCCCACTAAAGCCCAAGGAATCCTCCCCCATGTCCCCATCACATTAGCCAAGAAGACCGCATTGATCGACATAGAGGTCGTCAACGCTTAACTAGACTATAACCTTCTCCTAGGAAGGAGTTATATGTATGCCATGAGAGCAGTCGAATCAACTGTCTTCTATCTCGTGATGTTCCCCCATGAAGGGAAGATTATGATGGTTGATCAGCTCACTTATCATGATTCACAAGGGTTAACAACACCTGCCAGTGTTATCCCTACCATCACCACCATTGAGCCACAAGGGGTGGCAACACATGCTAATGTCGTCCCTGCAATCAACACTATGATTGACAACACACCAGTCGCTCCACTATTAAATTTGGGCCCTGGGTTGTTTTCCAATACCACCATGACAGCTCCTTTGCCATTAGTGTCACCACCACTGACACAAAATGAAAGTGTGGACTTGTGCATGGTCTCATCAAGCACCGCTACACCCAAACAACAACCACAGCCACAACCACAACATCATCCACGTCCACAACACCAACAGCAGCCGCAACATCACCCGCAGCAGCAGCATTACGCGCAGTCGCAACCACAACCTCACCCCCACATGCAACCAGCAGGGAGTTATCTGGGCTCATCTCCAGTCCATACAATTCCCTTCCTATTTGCCCCACCTGGTGTCATGAGAAAAACAGTAATGGTCGCTTTAAGCTTACCCAAATTTACATTGGGAATTTCGGTGTGGTATCTTGATCCACCGGCTCAACCAGCAATGCCCTAGGTTTTTTTAACCCCAATGCAACCCATCACCGTCGAGTCTCACCCTCCACCTGGTCCACAAAATCCAACCGCTGCACTTGCACCCACACCGCCCCACCCGAAAAGGGCTAGGGGCAAGAACGCCAAAACCACCACAGAGCCACAACAAGTCCCACCTTGTGCCGTCTGCAAACAACAAGGCCATCCAAATCAAAATTGCCCTGAAATCCCAATGATCTGTGTGCATTTAGATGCCACGGATAAAAATGAAAACATCCATGTGGTTGAACTCCCAACCGCACCAATAGTCAGGAACAAGGCATTGAGAACAAACCATGCTTGCACCCTTTGCGGTTTGTATGGAAATTACTCTCACCATTGCTAGGACCTGTCTGAATTTTAAATGGCTCTAGCTAACCTCCATCAACATTCCCTTGAGTCTGAAATCACCTTGATCGAAGAAGTGCACCCCCCACCGCCTTCTTCAGACACCATGTCCATCTACATGATGTCCAGTTCAACTAACCCGCTTATCTCCACCTCCAACAATAGTCCATCAGACCTGTCTCTTCATTGCTTCAGCAATGATGAGGAGATACTGGAAGCTCTGACTGCCCCGAAATACCCATGGGATGACATGTACCATAGTGCATTCTTCCTCCCTGAAGAACTTATGTCACGGTCTGACCAGTTTTCCGTGGAGACCAAATATTTCATCCATGGGAAGGTCAACTGGTTCAATAACCCCATCCCAGCACCAGATGCCTTTGAAGAAGGGAATATGGCAAACATTTCACCAACCATTAAAATTGACATCTCAACCAATTCTGAGATTGTTGAAGAAATCATGCTAAGGGCATCCTGCTCCCCAGAAGAGGTCGATGCCTACAAAACTCTCTTCCAAGAATTCTGCGACATCTTCACTTGGTTGTACACTGAAATTCCTAGCTTAGATCCATCCATCGTGGAACACCACATCAACACATGTCCAGATGTGGCACCTGTACACCAAAAGCAATGGCCCATTCACCCTTCCAAAGTGGTCGTAGTTAAAGCCGAGATACAGAATCTACACACTGTCCGCTTCATCTACCCCATTGCATACACCACTTGGGTTTCTAATCATGTTCCCATGAATAAAAAATAGGGTACCATTCACGTTTGCACAGACTTCCGTGACCTCAATGGGGCATGTCCCAAAGATAACTTCCCCACACCCTTCATCAATCAGATCATTGATGTGTGCACCGAACATGAGGCCTTTTCCTTCATGGACGGGTTTTCCAGCTATAACCAAATCCAAATCCAAAAAGAAGACCGTTATAAGACGGCATTCACAACCCCATGGGGCACATTCATGTATTGAGTCATGCCCTTTGGCCTAAAAAATGCTAGAGCCACCTTCCAGCATGCCATAACATACTGCTTCCATGACCTCGTTCACATTATGTTGGTTTGTTTCAACAACCTCATCGCGTGGTCGCAGAAGCAAACACAACACATAGATGACCTGCAACAAGTGTTCTTACAATGTCACAAGTAAGAAATCCACTTGAACCCTTTCAAGTGTGTTTTATGTGTCCCCACGAGCCACCTACAAGGATTCATCGTGTCACACAAAGGAATGACCGTTGATCCCTGGAAAGTCCAAACGACTTTCCCTCTAACGTCACCCCTTTGAGTGACAACGTTACAACTTGTATTATGGTTTTTCCATTTATTTTTTTACACATTTTTCAAAATTGAGTCTTATGCGTCGTTTCCTCTCATTGCTTCAGATGGAGCACACCTCAAACCAGTATATGGGATTCACAGATGGAGCAAGCAGATGGTCTCCGAACCTCACCTCGGTTGCATGGGTCATCTACTCCCCATCGCACAAGTTGATCCACATCAATGGAATATGCATGGGCACTGCAACCAACAACCAGGCTGAATATGATGGTGTCAATGGCCTCTTGGCTGCTACTCTTTAGTTAGGCATTCACCATCTCGATGTCTTCTTAGACTCACAACTGCTTATTTCTCAGTTGAACAACCACTATCGACTACGTGATCCCTGCCTCTTTAGAAAGTACTTGCGCACTAAACATATGGTTAGAACATTTGAATCCATCACATTCACACATGTTCCCAGAAACATCAATAGTGTCACAGATCAAATGGCTAATGATATTCTAAATTGGCACATTCACAATCGCATATAGGAAACACACAACCACAACATCATGCATAATCATATTAAAAAATACACACACAGTGTACAATACATCACATAGACATTCGCATTCCACAGTATCATAAAAAGACTCACATAATAAAACCATAAAAGTGCATCCACGTGTGTAAAAAATATATATAGATAGATAAGTTGCATTTCTACAACATGTCCAATACAAAAATGAGAAGCCACATATGCTTTCTCAGTAGGATATACATAGCGACACAAAAACCCCTAAGTGCACCAACACACTAGGGGAAGCCCCACTAGGCTACTAATCCAACTCAGGCTTTCCATCCAACTCGGTGTCATCATCTTCCTCATAGGACTCATCCTCTGCAAGAATATTACCTCTCACCACTCGGTGAAAGTGCTCACAAGCCATCCCCATCTTCCTCATCACACCAGGCACTCTGGAGGAAGGTTGTGAATAGCGGCAATCATCTCACTACTCAGATGCTGCCAGCCATCATCTGAGACTCCAGTAGCAAGCCACTCCAGATACAGCAACACTCCATCCATGTCCCATCATCGCCTACGGGAGCTCCTAGCAAGAACCGTCGCAAGAGCTATGGTAACATCCCACCTCCGATGCCCAGGCGGTGGGCAATGACCAATATCTACATATACAAACAAGGACACCATCAGTACACATACATCAATAATACAAACTACCAACCAGCTCAAATACACTATGTATAAATATGAACATAAAAACATCACGCATACATACTAGCTGGTACGCAAGCCTGGCCAGGAGGTCAGGGCATCTCAAGGTCTCCCTGGTGGTCCATACCCGCATACGGGTACTCCTCAATCACTACAGGAAGCTGGCACCACTGCTCCAATAGCTCCTCAATAAAAAAGCGGCCCACTCTATCGCCACCCTCTCAGATCATCATCTGACACCATCTGTATATCTGTGGCTCCTATGGACCAATATCCTGCAGAGCCCGATGAGGACGAAGTGTAGGTGCTTTCTCAAAAAAGAAAGCACACAGGAAGGAGCCAAAACAAAAACTAGCACCAAAAGTCTTTGACTTGTTTAGCTGACGTCGAACAGCCTACAAATACATCTGGCCCCTTGCATAGTACGTGCCACCTATAGCACGCTCTACTAGTTGAAGATGATCACCAGATATCTTGTGGCTCCCCGTGGAACCCAAGATATGCTGCAATAACGTCCCCACTGCCTGTGTTGACAAATCCTCGATGTCACACATCAGGATGTAGGAGCCATGCACGTACGTCATAGCGTAACAGTGCCGATCGCACAAATATTCCAATGTCTCCCCATGAGACAACACAAGTGCCAAGTCACCAACCACTCCCAACATAGGGAGCCTAGTAAGAAAGTATACATCTGCCAATGTAATCTTGATGTGCTGGCCCTGAAAGAGGAACACCTCCTCATCAGCATCCCAGAAAATCACTAGTGTTTGCATCCGCAAACCCAAGTGTCGCATGAGGGGTATCCTCATAAACTTCAGCAATCCGCAATGGCATAATGTATCTCTCACATTTCGGTCTCGTAAGGTTGCATCCCTGACACTCTGGCAGTCTCTCTCTCACTACTTGTTCTCAACCATCCTGCACAAGCAAAAACCCTGATGTGAGCCACTGCCGTCATCAAAAAACACCCAAAAGAGGCCAATTCGCACCAGTTTGGGAAAAATGAGAACCCAGGGTGCTCAAAATTTCCCCACATATGCACCCATGTCGCACCTTTTCCTTCAAAAGGTGCGACTTGGCTCCATAAAACCCCAAACTACTCATGGGGGGCCTCTGGGTGACCAAATCTAGAAAATAAACCACCAAAAATATGAGATTCAATGAGAGCTCTTACCTGCAAGTCACGGCACTTGAAATCGTCAGTCAAATCAAGAGAAATCAGCAAATAAAGAATTAGGGCCCACCTCTCCAACTCCATAATGAATAGTGACAATGACACCTCATCAAGTGGACCCCACCTTTATATAGGCCGCATTTGACCTAATTTCTTTCGATTGACATAATAGGACCATACAGACTCCGTTGGAGACGCCATTTGCACCATTGGTTTTAGAATTCCACACTCTATCTCTTTATGAGGCCATCGTCTCATGTTTAATAAATCAATTTCAGGACCATTTCCCACAAGTCACCTCGATTTACGAGCCATGACATGACGATACAAGTGTCTACAGACTTGTACTTGTATCATACTTCCCAACCGCTACTCATGTGAGTTCTCGAGCCACCTCCCATTAAGGAATGCTATTTTTTACTTTTATTTTGTATTTTAACACATAGTTGTCTCTTCCATCGACCGCACCTTACGTAGACTTCTGAACCATTATCCACAAAATGATTTATTTTTCTTGCATGTATTCGACATAAAACTACCCTTGGACTTGCACTAACATCACATGTAGTCAAGTCCGTCCACTGCAACACACACACACGCTCTCCTGACCTCTGTCCAAGATCCACCTCGGTTTGCATGCCTCTGCTGCACTGACTCGTGAGCCTCTGCCTCGATCTATCCCGCACATGTATTGGTATGTTTGAGAGCCTTCTGCTCCGTCCATACTATGTGGATGACCTTAGGACCTCTGTCCACCATCCCAACATGGGGCACTGCCTATTCCACCGCAATCAGTTGACCACACTGGAGTTTTGTTTAAGCTCTTTTCTGACTACTTAAAATAATGAAAAGATAGCCGAGCATAGATGCTTCCTTTCCCGCTCGTTAAAGGATAGGAAAGGGCATCTACATCATCTCGTTTATCTCCTTTTGCAGACCATGTAGACCATCAATTGAAAAGGAATTCCTTGGCACACTCAATCCAAGACCGTTCCCCTCTGCATAATTTTATGCTTTCTTGGGTAGAGAGGCCACACTTTACGAAAAAGCTCACCACGGGTTGTCATTAAGCTCTTTTCTAGCCTTCTCATCAAGAAAATATTGTCGAGAAAGCTTGGTTTCATTCATGCTCGTAAAAGTATCTGAATGACCATCCAGTCAGTATAGGTTTAACCTTTTCTTGCTTGATTGGAATACCAATGGTAAAGAAGTCTCTCATCCCCTACAGGATGGGAGAGATCTCCTATGTATACTTTTATCCTTTTTCAGGCACAGGAGACTACCAACAAAAAAGAGCCCCCACTGGAGTCTTCTTCATGCTTCCAGACTCTCTAAAATTGAAAGCACCATCGAGCATTTACCTTCTTGGGCTCGCCAAAAATCCATGAGATCGTACCATAATGGTGTCCCTAGACACCACCCCATAGAAAATAGTTTGGCAACATTCCCCCATTGGGTCGCCTTTGTTCAGAGTACTCTACAATGTTTCTTCCTTGGATCCCATCAATATCCAAAGTGTCTACCTCCTTCAAGTATTTCCCATTCGCAGTGACATTCCCGGTATTACAGCTATGATCCCATTCCCATGAGTCAAGTGTCATTTGCTGCCTGGTCTGCCCTGCCATCATACTCTGAACAAATAAATTTTGAGTCTACAACACTCCCCCTACTTCTATTCAATTCTTTCCCTCCCCTTCCCCCCCCCCGATTCAGTGGGTCAGTCTGCATATTGTCTCACACCTTTCAGTTATTTCCCTCGTGCTCCTGGTTAAGGAAACATCATTGCCTTGATTAGGGGCAGGTCTCCCTCTATCGACGAAAACACATATATTCCAAAGGATAGACCCAGAGGTCCCTGTGTCTTGGTTTCATTAACTGCATTAATGAGTTCCTTGGACCACTTGAGAGGAGTACTTAATGCCTCTCAGGATGGTTGTTTCTCACGTGCTTGACTCCAACTACATCATCGCATCGTTGAGATTCATACAGGGTTTGGTCCCCACAGTACTTGGTTGAAGACCCTGGATGTCACCTGACTCTAGGACATTGATGAGTCTATTCGAGGGACCTAAACAGGTTATGTCCCTTGTGATTTTTGGGTTGCGTTGGAGACAGTGTTCAGAAGCCCCAATAATGCTTCGATATACCTTTATGATTGATGAAGCTTACTTGTACCACAGAGACTCTAACTCTCAATTAGTGAGTCCATACAGCTATGTATTGTTCCAGATCCAGCAGACCGTCAGTCATGAAGATATAGCATTCCATGAGAATTCCATCTGTCCAATGTAGCAGATCAGTATTGTATTCAACCTCACATTGAGGCAACCATCATTGTATCATCAGTTGTATATGATCGGCTCTTGTATTTTAGAGCATAGATCAAATTATTCTTTTGACATTTTCATGAGCATGGGGATGCACGCCTAATCCATATACATATCACACATTATTTTTATCTCACCCATTGATGGGAACCATATTGATACAAAAACCAAAAGCCACCATGCCCCAGCCCTGGAAGCACCACCTCACAGCAGCAAATCCTATGATGTCCATCGGCCATACGATGAGCTCCTACCCTCACACATCAGGGGCAATCTATTAACCCAAAAAATCCCTCACTAATCTCTCCATGACCTACATGACCCAAGGACACCACTTCACGACCCTCCATTAGACCCCCACACCCTAAAAAATTCTTAAGGATGAAGAAAAGGGCTTAAAAACCCCAAAAAGGAGCCCAAAATACTCTCCTAGGAGCTAAAGCCCCCAAAAGGGGGCTAAAACCCTAAAATGAGCTAAAATTAGGGTGAAAGGGGATAAAAGCCCAAAAAAGGGGCTAAAGCTCGGACCAAGGGCTTAAAACCCTAAAACCCCAAAAAAGCTATAAAAGGAGGGTGGGGGGTCACTCTCAAAACACTTCTCCCTTGCATACTACTATGTTGCCCATGGATGCCTTGAGACTCTTTGTCTCTCAAGCCACCCACACTCCCTCTCCTCCATCTCCATTGAGCCATAGCTCTCCCATCCAAGAAAGAGGTGCTTCTTCAACCCAGAGCATGGTGTCCCAATTCCACCCAAAGAGAAGGTATAACTTGTTGTTTTCTGCATTTGCTTAATAGTTTCTTTGTTTTCTAATCCATGGTTTCATTTGCAGGTTTATTTCCTAACTTGTTTTGTAGGTATTTCGGTTTACTGTAGCTTAATGATTGTTTGCAGGTTATTGGAAGCGGAACCCTAACCTTTGTTTACAGAGGGGTTCTCCATATTTCTCTTCCATCTTTGTTTTCATTGTTGTTCTTTACATTATGTTTTTCCTTTCATTCTTTCCGCAAGTAGGAACCTACCCTTCTATCCTATAGATAGAAGGGAGCCATTCCTACCCTTGTAGCAAGGAGAAATCCCTGCTACACCACCTACAGCCAATAGGAAGCCTTTGAAACTGGGGTCCAAACATCATTCCCACTAGTTTGATAAACATCTAACACAATTGATCCCCCATGCTCTTCCTCATGCCTAAGAGGTGAACCACCACCATTCAAGACATTGAACCAACATCGTCAAGCCTATTCTCGACGACCTCGCACAACATTAAAAGGCCACACAACCTCTGATTCAGATTCAAACCCATATCAGTCTGAACCAGACCTCCACACAGCACCATCAAGCCCCATGGCTGGTGCAAATCTAGATCCATTTTTTGGCATAGCCATAGCTAGTTGACCCACATCCACACCACAACCTATCACCAATAACCCTGTAGGTGGCCAAGCACAGTCATGCAAACTGTCATCAGTCAACTACCACTACTAGTGACCAGCCAAGTTGGCCCATCTGCAACGCAGGGGGGCAGTGGCCCTTCCACATACACTGCCCCTCCTTCCACACAGGGGGCAGTGGACCTTCCATTTATGTTGCCCCTACTGTCATATATGGGGGAAATGTCCCTGCCACCCATACTGTCCCCCCCACAACACTTGGGGGCATTGACCCATCCACAATGGTGCCACCACAAGAACCCCCAGCTGTGTAGATGCATTATGCACCTGCAAATCCCACCACCATCGCAAATCCATCCCACATCAACTTGGGGTCAAACCTTCCTTTCATGGCTCATCTTAACTTGCCTGATTTGGCATGGTTAACAAATGACCCCATCTGCCACCAAGCTTTCTGGCCACCCATGCTAACCAAGATACCATCAGACATTACCAAGTTTGAAGGAAAAGTAGGGGAATGTCCCCAAAACCACATAATGACATTCCATCTATGGTGCTCGTTAAATAGAATCGTAGATGATTCCATCAAACTGAGGCTATTCCAACGCACCCTTACAGGAGCTGTGTCCAAATGGTACATTGAGCTGCCACAAGCCAAGTACCCTAATTTCAACTCCCTAGATTTCATGTTCCTACAGTATTTCCAACTCCCCGTCAGATATGATGAGGGGGTGGAGATCCTACTATACTATCGTTAGAACATCACCACTCATATAACTGACCATATCCATGAGTGGCGGAGACGCTGTAGCTTATGTAAAATCCAACTTGACGACAGGATCTTCTTGGATTGGTTTCTCAAGACCTTGCTCCCACCCATAGCAAAGGACGTTGCATCTGAACATCCTCAATCCGAAGAAGAGGCCATATTGAAAGCCCAACAGTTTGACCTGATCTACGCTCAGTCTGGATACTTGTATACCATCATCCCAGACGCTCCTCGAGTAGGCACCTCTTACCGTGATGCACCAGGGGCATCCCATGCTGCGGATGGCATCATAGGATCAGTCTCCCAACAGCCACAACACTGACTGACACCACCTGTAGTTCCATCACAACCAAGCAACATTGCTAATGTTTCTTACCAAAACCAAGCTCCGGACTACGCTAGAATGATGTCCCAGTCTGAAGCAACAACTTCCTACGCACAACCTGCACCACCGCAGTAGGCTCAGGCCATGGCTTGGCCTACACAGCAGTATGCTGGGAAAATGCCCACATTTGTGGCACCACCTCCCACTCAAATATACTATGCACCGCCAGTGCAAGCAGTTCAAGCCCCCACCCCCGCTCCACTCGCTCCATTAGGACAAGTGTTCACACAACAAAACTGTCCCAACCAACCTTCCCCCAGCAATCAACAAGGGCAAGACAAAAATAATTGACCCTGGAACCAAGGAAACAACCAACCACAGGGAGGCAGTCAACAACCGAACCCTCCCAACAATGTCGCGGCAAACCAACCAGCTCAAAACCCCCCACGACCAAATGCACCAAGACGCAACGCCCTGTTGTGCACAAACCAACCATGCACACTCTGTGAGTTCTATGGGCACTACACTTTCAAATGTCCCCTCATGGGTTGTGCTAAGCAGGTCATTCAGAACGAGGTCCAATAGGCTGCCAACGCTACAAACCAAGCGCAACCCAACTCGACACCACAAGGAACTCCTCCTATGGTGCTTCAAAACCCACTTCTAGTCCAAGGATTGGTGGCAACCGTGCCCCCTCCCCAACCCAACCCCAACGCTCCGGGGCACCTCCCACGGCCGAAACAGGCGTTCAACACCTGCTAGCCATGACAACTGAAGAGGTCAACTTACAGACTAGACGGAATCAATACAGAGCCAACACCAAAACCACTAACACATCAGCGGCATCCACATCCAAATCAGTCAACCTACCTCTTCAGTTGCCCCCATTCCTGTGCCCCCCCAAATGCAGAATCTCCAATAATGCCACGGCTAGAGCTACCGTGAGCTACAGCATCATGGACGATTTGGCCCAAACACAAACTACCATGTCCGCTCTTGAGGTACTCAAAATGTGCCCAACACAGTGGAAAGCCTTACTAGACGCCCTTGGGGCAGTAGACCCCTCCGACTCCAAGTTGATCACATTCAACATGGAGAACGGAGAACTGTGCATGCCATCCACCATCTCCTTCCAAATCCCGATGTCTATCCAAAATTTGGTTATGCACCGGTGCATAGTGGATGAGGGGGCATCCACATGCGTTATGTCTACCCTAGTCTGGCAGAAACTGGGATCCCCAATCCTGGAACCATCCTCCACAACTCTATGAGCTTATGATGGACATCCCACTAAAGCCCAAGGAATCCTCCCCCATGTCCCCACCACATTAGCCGGGAAGACAGTGTTGATTGACATAGAGGTTTTCAATGCTCAACTAGACTATAACCTTCTCCTCGGGAGAAGTTATATGTATGCCATGAGAGCGGTCGCATCAACTGTCTTCTGTCTCATGATGTTCCCCCACGAAGGGAAGATTGTGACGGTTGACCAACTCACTTATCATGATTTGCAAGGGTTAACGACACCTGCCAACGTTATCCCTACCATCACCACCATTGAGCCATAAGGGATGACCACACACGCCAATGCCATCCCTGCAATCAACACCATGGTTGAAAACACACCAGCCTCCCCATTGTTGAATGTGGGCCCTGGTTTGTTTTCCAATACCACCATGATGGATCTTTTCCCGTTAGTGTCACCACCACCAACACAAAATGAAACTGTAGACTTGTGCATGGTCTCATCCAGCACCGCTGCACACAAACAAAAACTGTAGCCGCAACCCCAACCACAACCACATAATCGTCCGCAGACGCAACACCAATAGCAGACGCAACATCATTCATAGCCACAACCACAACCTTAACCCTACATACAACCATCAAGGATTTATATGGGCTCATCTCCAGTCCATACGATTCCCTTGCTCTTCCCCCAACCTGGTTTTATGAGCAAGTCAGTAATGGCCACCTTAAGACTTCCCAACTTTACATTGGGAATTCTGGTGTAGTATCTTGATCCACCAGCTCAACCAGCAATGCCCCAGGTTCTTTTAACCCCGGTTCAACCCATCGCGATCGAGTCTCACCCTCCACCCGGTCTGCAAAATCCATCCACCGCACCCACACCTGCACCTCCCCACCCGAAAAGGGCCAGGGGCAAGAATGCCAAAGCCACCATAGAAGTGTGACAAGTCCTGCCTTGCGCCATCTGTGAGCAACAGGGCCAACCAACTCAGAGCTGCCCTGAGATTCCAATGATCCATGCACATTTGGATGCCATGGACACAACCGAAAACCTCCCCGTGGTTGAAGTTCCAACCACACCAATAGTTAGAAACAAGTCACTGAGAACAAACCATGTTTGCACTCTTTACAGTCTGTATGGACATTATTCTCACCATTTCCAAGACTTGTCCAAGTATCGAATGGCTCTAGCCAACCTTTGACAGCATTCCCTTGAATCTGAGATCACTCTGATCAAAGAAGTCCATCCCCCACCTCCTTCTTCGGACACCATGTCCATCTACATGATATCCAATTCTACAGACCCTCTTGTCTCCACCACCACCAACGGTCCATCAGACCTGTCTCTTTCGTTGTTTCCGCAACCGCAGCTCAATCTACAGTCGCAACCTCAACCTCAGTTACCATGGAAACAATGGGGTTCATTCCCAATCAACATGATCCTTTTCCTTTTTTCTTTTACTTTTCCTTTTCCTACCATCTGAGATCGTGAGTAAGTTTGTCTTGGCAACCCTCAATCTATAGGATTTCACACTGGGATATCCTCTATGGTGCCTTGAACCACCTATCATACCTTTGAGGCCCCAAGATGTGTTGACTCATGTCCAACCAATTGATATGATGTTGCACCTACCTCCAAGTCCATCAAAGACTCCTCCCGTCTTCAGGCCTACCCCTCTTCCTCCAACAAAGACTGGGGGCAAGGCCACCAAAGCCACAACTAGTACCATTTACATGATCTCTAGCACCAGTTGCCCTTCCGTCTCGTCAGCTGTGGAATATCCACCTGATCTATCCCAACACCACTTACGCGATGATGGAGATATATGGAAGACCACCTTTGGTTTTACCCCATTCCCTTTAAACCATAGTGTGGAATAGGTTCTTCCCATAAAAGACTAGATTCTGTCATCCCGCCTTGCCAATGACCTTCATCTCAGCAAGGGGGCATACCTCTTCGCTGAATCAGATGGTCGACTCTTGAAGAAGCCATGCAACAGGATCCACCTCAAGAGAGTCTATGCCTAATATAACCACTATGAGTCCCTTATAGCATAGTTTTTTCCCTTTTTTTTACTACAAGTCAAGCACAGCACCATTAGCTGCTACTCCAAAGTCACCCGGAATCAGTTCGAGACACCTCTCACACCTCCGGGCTCAAACTTTTATCTCCTTATGAGACCATCATCTCATGTTTAACAAATAAATTTCGAGACCATTTCCCACAGGTCGCCTCGATTTACGAGCCATAGCATGGCGATGCAAGTGTCTGCGGACCTGTACTTGCATCACACTTTCCTACTGCTATTCATGCGGGTTTTTGGGCCACCGCCCATTAAGGGTTACCATTTTGCTTTTTTCTTTTGTATTTTTAACACATAGTTGCCTTCTCCATCCACTGCACCTTACGTGGATCTCTGGGCCACTGTCCACAAAACAATTTATTTTTCTTGCATGTATTCAACATAGAAGTGCCCCTAGACTTGCACTCACATCACATGTAGTCAAGTCCGTCCATCGCAACACACACACATGCTCTCCTAACCTCTGTTTGAGAATCACCTTAGTTTGCATACCTCTACCGTACCGACTCATGAGCCTCTGTTGCAATATATCCCGTGCATGTATTGGTATGTTTGAGAGCCTTCTTCTCCGTCCATACTACACGGATGATCTTTGGACCACTGTCCACTATCCCGACATGGGGCACCACCTATGCCACCACAATCGGTTGACTGTATTGAAGTTTCATTTAAGCTCTTTCCTAACTCCTTAAAATAATGAAAAGATAGCCGAGCATAGCTGCTTCCTTTCCCGCTCGCTAAAGTATAGGAAAGGGCATCTACATTGTCTCATTTACCTCCTTTTGCGTACCGTGTAGACCATTAAATGAAAAGGACCACCTTGGCGTATTCAAGCCAAGACTATTCCCCTCTACACACTTTTATGCTTTCTTGGGCAGAGGGGCCACACTTTACAAAAAAGCTCACCATGGGTTGTCGTTAAGCTCTTTTCCAGCCTTCTCGTCAAGAAAAGATTGCCAAGCAAACTTGGTTTCATTCATGCTCGTAAAAGTATCTGAATGACCGTCCAGTCAGTATAGGTTTAACCTTTTCCATCCTGATTGGACTACCAATGGTAAAGAAGTCTCTCATCCCCTACAGGATGGTAGAGCTCTCCTATGTATACTTTTATCCTTCTACGGGCACAGGATACTACCAATGAAAAAGAGCCCCCACTAGAGTCTTC
This sequence comes from Pseudotsuga menziesii, assembly GCA_001517045.1. NCBI lineage: Eukaryota > Viridiplantae > Streptophyta > Pinopsida > Pinales > Pinaceae > Pseudotsuga > Pseudotsuga menziesii. Next base: position 345,792 of record LPNX011044107.1, on the reverse strand, counting down.
TTGGTGCTTTCAGAATCTCTAAAATTGAAAGCACCATTGAGCATTTACTTTCTTGGGCTCGCCAAAAATCCATGAGATCGTACCACAACGATGTCCCTAGACACCACCCCACATAAAACAGTTTGGAAGCATTCCCCCTTTGGGTCGCCTTTGTTTAGAGTACTCTGCAATGTGTCTTCCTTGGATCCCATCAATCTCAAAAGTGTCCACCTCCTCCAAGTATTTCCCATCTGCAGTGACACTCCCAGTATTATAGCTATGATCCCATTCCCATGAGTCAGTTTCATTTGCTTCCTGGTCCGCCCTGCCATCATACTCTGAAAAAAGGAAGTTTGAGTCTACCACACTCCCCCTACCCTTGTTCAAATATTTCATTCCCCCCCCCCACATTCAGTGGGTCAGTCCGCAAATTGTCTCACACCTTTCGGTTATTTCCCTCGCGCTCCTGGTAAAGGAAACATCATTTCCTTGACTAGGGGCAGGTCTCCCTCTGTCGACAACAACACACATATTCCAGAGGATAGACCCAGAGGTCCCTGTACCTTGGTTTCATTAACCTCATTGATGAGTTCCTTGGACCACTTGAGAGGAGTCCTTAGTGCCTCTCAGGATGGTTGTTTCTCACGTGCTCGACTCCAACTACATCATCGCACCTTTGAGACTCGTACAGGGTTTGGTCCGCACAGTATTTGGTTGAAGACCCCAAATTTCACCTAACTCTAGCACATTGATGAGTCTATTCGAGGGACCTAAACAGGTTATGTCCCTTGTGATTTTTGGGTTGCGTTGAAGACAGTGTTCAGAATCCCTAGTAGTGCTTCTATATAGATTTATGGTTGATTCAGCATACTTGTACCACAGAGACTCTGACTCTCAATCAGCGAGTCCATACAGCTATGTACCATTCTAGATCCAGCACACCGTCAGTCGTGAAGATATAGCATTCCATAAGAATGCCATGGGTCCAATGTACCAGTTCTTCATACTAGCATTGTATTCAGCCTCTAAGTGAGGCAACCATTATTGTATCTTCAGTTGTACATGATCGGCTCTTGTATTATAGAGCATAGATCAAATTATTCTTTTGACATTGTCACGAGCATGGGGATGCCCACCTCGTCCATATACATGTCACACATTATTTGTATCTCATGTTATTTTTTCAACATTCAAGCTACCACTATGATCTTAGGATTTTTAACTGAGAGAATAACATGCATAGCAATAAAACACAAGCACAACACAAGAGACAAGAGACAAAGAATTTTTCTTGGGGAAACCATAAAGGAGAAAACCCCGCAACTTCCTCAGAGATAGAATCAGCACCAAAGCTAAAACCAGAAAACAGTAAGATGATCTCCCGACAGCAGCAGTCTCTCTCTCTCACACTGAGCAAGATTCTCCTCTCTCACTCATGCACCCCAATGAGTGAGTGTATGTGTATGAGTATAAGAAATAGAGAGGATCTCACTCTCTATTTACATTCTTCCATTCACTTGGAACCCACTCCAACATGTCGGCCTCACTTAACAATTACTTACTAGAGTTGACATCTCTAGGAGTGTCTAATAACCCTAGTGCCCCACCACTTGTGGGGACTTTGCCTCCTCTGACCAATTGGAGGGTAACACAACAGTGGGGACTATTTCCCTAAATTACAATGACTCACCTACGGTCGACTTCACTAGGATAGTCTAATAACCCAAGGGCCCCACAACTATGGGGACTTTAACCGGCCTTGACCAATAGGAGGGTTACCCACAATTACTTGACATGACTTTCTCATTATAGAAACTTCCCAGAATAAACATCAGGGTATGACATGACTCAAATACATTACAATACATCCCGAAATAAACATCAGGTTACAATACATAAGAAATAAGGATCAATACATTCCGAAGTTACAATTAAATCAACACTCCCTCTTAACTAGGAAGGTATTCTCTCAACATAATTTATCAGCACAAGTCTTCTTCTCTGTATCATCTGGATCATCATTGAGTTCTCGTCATCTTTGTCTTCAAGTCATCTTCATCTGGATCTAGATCATCACTCGATCTAGATCATCATCATTGAATCTAGATCATCGCTCGATCTGGATCATCGTCACTGGATCTGGATCATCACTCGATCTAGATCATCACTAGACATCATCACTGGATCTGGATCATCACTCGATCTGGATCATCACTGCTAGATCATCTTCACTGGATCTAGATCATCACTCGATCTGAATCATCACAGGTGCTATCTCATGATTCTTCTCGTCACAAAAATTTCTACAGAGCCAGCCCTTTTTCATGCTGGTTGTAGGCCTAGCCATCATGTAGGTCTTCTTCAGCGCTTATATCTGACCTACTCGTCAGAATGGCCCTCCCAACACTTACATTTTACCTACTCGTCAGAAAGGCATGCCTAGCACTCACATCTGATCATGTAGGAGCCTACAATCACATCAAAAAGGCCCAACACTCACATTCACCATCATGATAGGACATCACTATCATCTATGAAAAGGCTTCAGCACTTACATTTGACCTACTCATTAGAAAGGCATAGTACTCACATCCATCCAGGCTGGAACACATCCTGCTCACAATGATGGAAGAGTTCTGCACTTCCATCCAGGCCGGAACACATCCTGCTCACAATGATGGAAGATTTCCTCACTTTCATCTAGGCCGGAACCACATCCTGCTCACAATGATGGAAGAACTCTGTTCTTCCACCCAGGCCGGAACCACATCCTACTCACAATTATGAAAGACTCTCATCTAGGCTGGAACACATCCTACTCACAATGATGACATATTTATGCACTTACATTCATCCAAGTAGGAACACATCCTGGTCACAATGATGAAAAGGCTCTGCACTTACATCCATCCAGGTGGGAACACATCCTGCTCACAATGATGGAAGGGCCCTGCACTTACATCCATCCAGGAAGGAACACATCCTGCTCATAGTGATGGAAGGGCTTGCACTCATATCTGATCTTGTAGGAACCAATCCTACAGTCATATCATAATGACCCCCAGTCCTCAACTAAGCTACCTGGTAACTGACCAGGTGCCTCCATTCTCCTCAAGAATGGCAGTTTCCCTTACATCTGACCTGCTCATCGAAATGGCCAACACTCACATTTGACATGGAAGGAACTTAATCCTTTAGCCATGATAGAATGGTTCAGCCCTTACATCTGATCAAGTGGGAACACATCCCTCTATCACATCAGAATGGCTACTCAGTCCTAGACTGAGTTCTCCTGGTACCTCACGAGGTAGCTCCATTCAAAGAATGGTGATTGCCCTTACATCTGTCCTATTCGATAGAATGGTCAGCACTCATATCTGACATGGAAGGAAGCAATCCTCTCACCATGACAGAATGGCTCAGCCCTTATATCTGACCTACTCGTCAGAATGGCTATGGATCTCAGCACTCATATCTGACATGGAAGCAACCAATCCTCTCACCATGACAGAATGGCTCAACCCTTATATTTGACCTAATCGTCAGAATGGCTATGGATCTTAGCACTCATATCTGACATGGAAGGAACCAATCCTCTCACCATGACAGCATGGCTCATCCCTTACATCTGACCATGGAAGGAACCAATCCTCTCACCATGTCAGAATGGCTATGGGACTCATCACTTTCCCTTGGAGGAAACCTCGATCTGGAGAACACCAAGCTTCTCCCTGAAGTACTCGAACTTCAGCCTAGCTAATGGCTTCATCAATACATCAGCTATCTATTCCTCCGTCGCAACATACTGGAGATTCACTGCTCCCCTCTACACCATATCCCTGATATAGTGATACTTGATCTCGATATGCTTCGACTTTTCATGGAACACTGGATTCTCTGATAACTTCACGCAACTCTAGTTGTCACAATGTATACAAGTACCATCCAACTGGAGATCAAATAAATCATACATAGTAGCTTCCTCAGCCATACTGCCTCACAACTAGCTGAACAAGCTGCAACATACTCTACTTCAGCTGTACTCAGTACCACATAGGATTGCTTCCTGCTAAACCAAGAGATCACACCTAATCCCATACTGAAGCAACACCCTGAAGTGCTCTTCCTATCGATAGCACTGCCTGCCCAATCTGAATCAACATAACTTTCTAGCTTAATCTTCTGATTTGCATCGTACTTGAGCCCATAATCAACTGTACTCCTGAGGTACCTCAGAATATGCTTTGCAGCAATCAAGTGAACATGTCTCGGATCTATCAAGAACTGGCTTAAGGTATTCACAGCAAAGCAAATGTCTGGTCTCATGTTCCTCAGATACATCAAGGACCCAATCATCTGACGATACATCATAGCATCAACCATCTCTGATGAAGCATCATTTAACAGCTTTAGGTTCGATGCCATAGGGGTGGTCATGTCGTCCATCATCCTAAACCTATTCAGGATCTCTACTGCATACTTCCCTTGTCCACATCTCCATGCCTAGAAAATAGTGCATCGACACATAACAGGAGCATCACTGGTATTATGCCTTCAACCTTGAGGAAAAGGTTGGAATCCACTATACTCTCAGTAAAGCCTAGAGTCATCAGTAATCCGTCCATCCTATCATACCATGTCAAAACACAAGATCTTCTGCAGTCGCTCCCTCTAAAGCATCATACTCCCTCTGTCTTCCATACTCTATGCACTGAAACATTCTATACTGGAGTGACAAGTAGCTTCCTATGCTACTAATCTTCTATGTATCCATATAGGATCACTGGATACTAAGATCCTCTGTATTGAACTTTTTCAAAAGTTCATCTCGCACCCATATGTGAGCTTGTCATCCTCTATCAACCTTGTAGCAAAGGTTCATATTTTCATCAAGATCCTCATGTGCGTGTTATCCCATGGGTGTCTTCTGAGCTCGTACAAGGTCTTCTTTCATTTGCACACATGATTCTGCATATCATGTGTCTCAACTCCCACTGGCTACAAATGTCTCTTCGAATCTTGCCTTGTATCCCATGATGTTTCCATCTACTGCATGATGGAACTACAAACTTCCCTTCATGTATCGATACTACATCCTAGACATGATTCTTCTTGAACCGATCTTCCCTTTCTTCTTGAAATATTCTGATCCAATGATGTCGCTATATTCGTCATATTATTTTTCATCTTTGAACTGTCGTCACTTGTTCTATGGAACAAGTCTCATTCTTCTTTTCTTATAGGCGATTATGTACGCAATCTTTCCTACAAGTCAAATGCATTTATATGGTTATAAAAATTTCATAAGGAATATTCATACTGGTATGTTCTTATGCATAAATATATGATCATGCAACTACTTTAGCCAATACAACATTCATCCATATCTCACTGAAACTTTCTAGATGCCTTCCATCTCTACCAGGACAACATTGAGATTGTGCACTAATCCAATATGTCAGCAAAGAGGTTTCATTCTAGATAAGTAGCAATGGAGAGTCGTATAGCACCATGAGATACTTTCCCATCACGTGCATATTAGTAGTACATTGTCATTAATGCAAACATCATATCATGCATAATACATCAACTGAATATAAACAAATGCATAGCAAAACAATATCATGAAATGACAATTAAATACTTATCTTTATTTGTCTCATGGGTAGACTCCTTCTTGAGCCTTCAGCTTCATCGTCTTCTTCATTCATGATAGCATCGTTTCTTATCCAAATGCTAAGGTGGATAAGAGGTGCTTCAAGAGTTAAGTCTTCATTTTCCTCATCACTTGAGGGATCTTCTTTGGCTGGTGAGAGCTTGATCTTCAATTGCTCCCATGTTCTCTTCTCTTCTTATGAGTCGAGCTTCTTCTTCTTCCCAGAGTCTACTGAAAGTAATCACTTCCTTCTGGCACACATTCCTTGAATGAATGAATCCCATGATCCTGGGAGGCCATTCAAGGTGGCCATCACCACTTCTACATTCTTCACTTCTTCTTTTACCGCTTCAAGTTGTTCTTTGATTTGAGAGACCCTTATGACTGCATGGTCTCTACATTCTGGATCTTCACATTCTTCAACTGGTTTCTTAAGGTCATCTTCTGATGTATGTTCTTCCCTTAAAATAGCTTGGTCAAGGAATCAAACATCTTCGGTGTCTTTAGGGAAGACACTTGTGGTACAAGTTGATCCGTGATTGAATCAACAATGATCTTCTTGGCCTTGACCAAGTTCTTCTTGTGTAAGGCTTCTAACCTCATCTCCCTCTGGAACCAGAACCTCTCTACTCATGTAGGTGTCCAATTCATTTTCTTCAGAGAGATCATATACTTCCATACTTGGAATTTTTCAACTTCACAAAGCTTATCATCAAGTTGATGTGATAGATCATTTTGAAATGACAACCTCAAATGGAAATAGCAAAAGATTAGATCTTACCATTTTGAGGTGTATGTCCTGGTTCCGTAGCTGGCTAATCTAGGGTTTGTCACAGAAACCCTAATTTTCAAAAATTGGAATATTTAATATCTGATTGGATTGAAAGATATATATCTTCAAATGGACATGTCCAACGTACTCCTTTTCTGAAAACAGTGGAGGGAAGCTCCCGGAACAGGAAGCCCTATTTTTCCAATTTCTTCTGTAGAAATTCCTGTCACTGTTTCTATGATATCTCCGAAATTACTACTCATCTATGTCTGAAATTTTTCACTAGAGTAAAATCGCATGTTCCTGATCCAAAACCATAGGTTTCAGCAGAATTGGTTTCACCAATTTATATTTATGATCCTTTTCCCAAGGTGACCTGTTACAGGACTGTTCAGAACAACAACGTTGTACAGACTTCCATGTGTCACTGTTTCATCTTCCGGGTATTAACCTCAGACCACAAAAAGTAGATTTTGTTCCCTTTTTGGAACAGCTTCAGGAATTCCATTTGGACCTTTGTAGCCCAAGCTGTAGCAATTCTCCCTAGGTGTCCTATTTAGGGATGAATTCTGGAAGAGGCTAGAACCCTAACTTGGAGGGATCATATCTCCAAAAATATAGTGAATATGAGGCTGAATTTTGGACATAGTGTTCATAAGGATTTTATCTTTGGCCCTTGAAATTTTTCCACTCCTTTTCCTTCACTAATCTTAGGATCTAGTGAATGTACCAAAACTTAGCAGTTTTAGTATTTAGGGTTTTTCTAGCTCGGGGTCAAACTAGGGTTTTACTTTCCCGGAGTTTCCCCCAACCAAATTTTTTGATCCAAGTCTCTAAAATTTGATTTTGATGAGGAGAAAAATCCTATGCTAGGCTCACTTATAAATTCCTTTTCTATAGAAATCCCTAATTTCGGCATCGAAAACTGAAAATGCTCGAAATCGAATTCTGCTTCAACAGAAAGATGCGCCCTTCAATGGAGAGTCATCCTAGCATACTTTTGTTGATGGATTGTGGAGATAGACCCACAACGTAAGAATCCCTATCTTTTGCATCTGCACAATGTCTTCTTCTCATGTTAGCTTTGATACCATGTTAGTTTTTCAACATTCAAGCTTTCATTATGATCTTAGGATCTTTAACTGAGAGAATAACATGCACAGCAATAAAACACAAGCACAACACAAGAGACAAGAGACACAAAGAATTTTCCTCGGGGAAACCATAAACAAGAAAACCCTTCAACTTCCTTAGAGATAGAATCAGCACCAAAGATAAAACCGGAAAATAGTAAGATGATCTCCCGACAGCAGCAGTCTCTCTCTCTCTCACACTGAGAGAGCTTCTCCTCTCTCACTCATGTGCCCCAATGAGTGAGTGTATGTGTATGAGTATAATAAATAGAGAGGATCTCACTCTCTGTTTACATTCTTCTGTTCACTTGGAACCCACTCCAATATGTCGGCCTCACTTAACAATTACTTACTAGAGCCGACATCTCTAGGAGTGTCTAATAACCCTAGTGCCCCACCACTTGTGGGGACTTTGCCTCCTCCAACCAACAGAAGGGTAACACAATGGTGGGGACTATTGCCCTGAATTACAATGACTCACCTAGGGTCAACTTCACTAGGATAGTCTAATAACCCAAGGGCCCCACAACTATGGGGACTTTAACCCTTGACCAATAGGAGGGTTACCCACAATGACTTGACATGACTTTCTCATTATAGAAAATTCATGAAATAAACATGGGGGTATGACATGACTCAAATAAGAAATGTGAATGAATACATTTCGAAGTTACAATTACATCAACATCTCACCCATTGATGGGAACCATACTAATACAAAAACAAAAATCCACCATGCCCCAGCCCTCAAAACCACCACCTCTCCGCAGCAAATCATATGATGTACGTCGGCCATACAATGAGCTCCTACCCTCACACATCAGGGGGCAATCTGTTAACCTGAAAAATCCCTCACTCAGCTCTCCATGACCTACACCACCCAAGGACACCATTTCATGACTCTCATATCACTCCATTAGACCCCCACAACCTCAAAAAGGCTTAAGAATGAAGAAAAGGGCTTAAAAACCCCAAAAAGGAGCCTAAATAACTCTCCTAGGAGCTTAAGTCCCCAAAAAGGGGCTAAAACCCTAAAAGGAGCTAAATTTAGGGTGGAAGGGGCTAAAGCCCTGACCAAGGGCTTAAAACCCTAAAATTCCCCATAAAAGCTATAAAAGGAGGGTGGGGAGTCACTCTCAAAGACACACCTCTCTTGCATACTGTTATGCTGCCCGTGGATGCCTTGAGACACCTTTGCCTCTCAAGCCACCCACATCCCTCTCTCCTCCATCCATTCTCCCCATTGAGCCATTGCTCCTCATCCATTGTTGAGTGAGATAGGGAGGTGCTTCCTTCCAGCCAAGGCATGGTGGCCCATTTCACCAAAGGAGGTATAATCTTGTTTTGTTTATGAATTTTTCTTTAGTAGTTTTTTATTTCTGACCCATGTTTGTTTGCAGGTTTGTCTATTAACATGTTTTGCAGGTTTTTTTTTGCTTAATAGTTGTTTGCAGGTATCCATGGTAAAGCCCTAACATTGTCTGCAGAGGGGCTCACGGCCACTATTTTGTTTCTGGCTTTGCTTTCTGTCCATTCCGCTTTCTTTTCAGCATTTTCACATGCAGGAACCTACCCTTCTGTCCTATAGATAGAAGGGAGCCATTCTTGCCCCTGTAGCAAGGAGAAATACCTGCTACATTAGTACAACCTGAAGATAGAGAAAAAACAGCATTCACAACTCCATGGGGGACTTTTATGTATGATAAAATACCTTTTGGGCTTATGAATGCAGGTGCCACTTTTTAGAGGGCTATGGATATAGCCTTTATGGGGGAGAATGAAAATTTTGTAGTAATATACCCAGATGATATTACAGTCTTCTCCGAGTCTGATGAAGATCATCTGAAACATTTAAGACAGATTTTTATTAAGTGCCGAAAATTCGGTTTATCATTAAACCCAAAAAAGTCTCGTTTTGCTATGACAGAAGGTAAGTTGTTAAGGCATATTGTTTCTGCTGAAGGAATCAAAATAGATCCAGAGAGAGTAAAATCCATCTTAAAAATTAATATTCCTAGAAATAAAAAGGAGATTCAATCTTTCATTGGAAAAATCAATTTTTTAAGATGGTTTATTCCTAATTTCGCAGAAATTATCAAACATAACACTGAGATGCTCAATAAGGATAGGGAATTTAAATGGTTAGATCAGGCTAAATAGTCATTTGAAGCAATAAAGCATGAATTTATAGAAGCACCAGTATTGATAGCTCCAGATTATACAAAGGATTTTGCAATTTTTTCATTTGCATCTGAAGATGCCATAGTTGTTGTGTTATTGCGAAAGAATCCAGATGGGTTGGAACAACCAATTTCTTTTTTTAGTAAAACATTAAGAGATTCAAAGCTTAAATATAATACAATGGAAAAGCAAGCATATGCATTAGTTAAAGCTCTCAAATTTTTCAGAATATATGTTTTACATTCCAAGTTTTTGGCATATGTTCCAAGTTCAGCAGTCAAGGAGATTTTAGCACAACCTGACAGTGAGGGAAAAAGAGGTAGATGGATAGCAAAGGTTATGGAATATGATGTGGATATTAAACCAACAAAATTGATGAAAGGACAGGGATTCTCTAAGATTCTAACAAAATCAAATTGTCAGGTATTAGATCTTCATTTGATGGTAGAACATTCAGAACAAGATATGGCAACAGAATACAATAAGCAGCAGATTTATAGCAGGTATGGTGAATCTGCTTGGTATAAAGACATTGTATATTTCCTTTTATACTTACAATTCCTTCTAGAATTGAATAGAAATGAATGCAGATCATTAAAACTTACAGCAATGAAATATGTTTTAATAGATAATATATTATATTGGAAGGATCCTGAAGGAATATTGTTGAAGTGTTTAGAAAAATCAGAGGTTGATGTTGTTACTGCTAAATTGCACAGTGGAGTATGTGGTGGGCACAAGTGCTGGAAGGCAACTGCATTTAAAATCCTAAGAGCATGATATTATTGGCCTACTCTTTTCTCAGATGTATATCATCAGGTCAAATCATGTGTAGAGTGTCAAAAGTTTGCAGATAAGCATAAACTTCAGTCATTACCTTTGAAGCCTATAACAATAAACTATCCATTTCAGCAGTGGGGTTTAGATTTCATAGGTGAAATTCATCCTCCTTATAGTGTTCAGCACAAATGGATTTTAACTGGCACTGATTTTTTCACTAAATGGGTGGAGGCAATCCCCACAAGGAGAGCAACTGAACAAGTCATAATTAATTTCCTTTAGGAAAATATTCTTAGCAGATTTGGATGCCCTAGGAAATTAATTACTGATAATGATCCTACTTTTAAATCAAAAAAGATGATGAAATTTTGTGAAGAAAATAATATTAGCTTGAAACAGTCCACACCATATTACCCACAGGGTAATGGATTAGCAGAATCTAGTAATAAAAATTTTGTGAACAGTATCAAGAAAATGTTATTTGAAAATAAAAGGAATTGGGATACTAAATTGAAATTTTCTCTTTGGGCTGATAGAGTAACTATAAAGAAGTCAATTGGGACATCCCCTTTCCAATAGGTATATGGAATTGATGCTTTGTTTCCTGTTCAACTAGCTGCTCCATTAATTAAATTATTGCAGGAAATAAAGGAAGAACTTGATGATATAAGAAGAAGAATGTTTCAGATAATCCAATTGCAACAGGAGAGAGAAACCATTCAAAATACAGCTGATATGCATAGAAAAAGGATGAAGAAAAGTTTTGATAAGAAAGTTAAAAAATATTTTTTTGCAGTGGGTGACCTTGTTCTCGGGTGGGATGCACGAAAGGATGAAAAAGGTAAGCATGGAAAGTTCAATAATTTATGGATAGGGCCTTTTACAGTGATCAAGATTCTGGGAAATAATACTTTTGTTTTGCGAAATTTGAATGGTGAAGAGATTGCAGGTCCAGTGAATGGACGTTTTCTAAAGTATTTTCACACATTTTCACATTTGTTGGAAACAATTTCGAGGTTTTTTCCCAAGGAAAATATGTTTTTATTGAAGAAATCCCATATGCAGCCGTGACTTTTGCTGGTGTTGATCCTAACCACTTCAAGGGTAAACATCAATATGCTCCTGTTACTCGAAAGGGTTACTGGAAGGTATGTAATAGAATCAAGTTAGTTTTCCAGGTTTAAGATTCACTTTATTTAAGGATAAACACATGCATACCATGTTCTTTGTATGATTCATAGTTACTAGTAGGTATGTCATGGGATTAATATACTCTAATAAATTGATTTTTCTATTTCCTTCAGCTTGACATGGGAGACTTCCTCATTGATGATCAATCAACAAGTCAGCATACAGTCCATCTTATTCAATTGGGCACATGATTTCTTCTTAAGGAATCTTATGAAAATATTGATGGCAATTTATGAACATTTTGTTGCAGGTTTCTGTGTTGGAAGTTGTGTTTCTATTGCAGATTCTAGAACTTCTTTGCTAGCTGGTCCATCGATAAAGCATGCATACCTTTGATCTTTTGTAAATTTCTTGTATAAGTTAGTGGTGTTTTCTAGGTCTGTGCACGATATGCTATTGCACAGGGGTGTGGCACATCTTATGCATGTATGCTATTGCACTGTGTGATCATTGTACTATTGCAATGTGTGATTTCCATGCATGATGAATATTTAAAATTATATGCATCTACAATTCTAGGTGAAAATTTTGATTTCCATGTACATTCTTAAAAAACAGCCCTTCCAACTTAGCAAAAAACTCAATAATATACTATAGAATCCAACTGGCTCATTTTGAGGGAAGTTTTTCTTCAGAAAGAAAAGTATCCAGATCATATATCCATTCAGATAACCAACTTAATCCCATGTAAA
>LPNX011044107.1:280596-333385 GCA_001517045.1 Pseudotsuga menziesii | reverse complement strand
TGTGTATGCCATTTAACTTGAAGGATAAATGGAGTAATATGAAGAAGAGTAATTACTGAAGCATATACATACATGGATGAATTAATTATGTCTATCTTGTTCCCAATATTCCTCTTAGGAGGAAAACTGCTTGGAATCTCATGTGTAATCTCAACATATCCTTCTAGCATTCTACTCAATTATACTAATACTTCCTTCATAGTGTCACAGTTTTCAACATTATTGGACTTTATGCCCTCTAAGACTCTTATTTTCACCATTTCATAACACTCCTTGGTATCCTTTATTGCATTTATGAAGTTCTTTGTAAATAATAGAACTTCTCTCTAGCCCTTATCTTTAATTGACAATTAAATTATTTTTCTATCCTTTATAATGTCATGAGTTCTTATCAAGTGATTTATATCTCCATTGGGCATCCACAAATTACTTATATTTTACATTTTAGTCCTTCAGTAGACTTGGACTTGAGCATGCATTTTATTTATATGTTTGACAAAATGATTATGTTATCTCTATGGTTGTTTCTCATTTTTATCCTAGGGTTTTATATTTTTTATTACCTTATTTATTTTTTATACCTTTGTGTGTCATGATTTCTATATTTTATTGTGATTTCTTTTGAAGGCTCAAATAATCTACTATTTAAAGTTATGGACTTGTATTAAGAGCAAGAGATTTTATGATAAAATCAAGCATGAAGTGGGTTATATAAACTGGCAGCATTTCTTAGAAAGAAAAATATTACATCGCAGCCAAATGGTTTTATTCATAATATCATTTTTAAAACTTGATAAAGGAACGAAAGTATATGCATATATTAAACACATGGTAAAGATTGTACATTTGATAGGGTTGATACTATGGTTTAAAGCATCATCATTATTCCTTGAAGGCATGTCTAAATGATGAATGAACTTGTTGATCATGGCACTCATTTGCTTTCACAAGTGTTCTTTGTATGAAGTCGAGGCATTTGATATGATGGACAATGGTACTAGTATTGACAGTGTGACAGTGATATATTCCATATTTCATTAAAACCTATTTTACGCTACTATATTCGAATTTCATTAGGTCTATGTAGTTTGTATTGTGAAGAATTTGCAGAATTCTGAAGTAGAAATAGAGGAAGACGCAGATATTTTGGTGAAAAGAAGACCAGGAGGTTTGAATTGTAGACTGGAACTAATAATACGCAATGGATATTGCAATTTCCAAGGTCAGCCTAGTTAATGAGAAATGCGGGTTGGTTTTCCTTCTGCGAAAACTTGCAGGGTTATAATACACTGGTGACTCGATCCTTCATCAAAAATTACAAAGAAGGAATGGTTCAGCTCAAGAATTTGAAGGCTATGGTGAATGAAGAATCTATTGTAGAAGCAATAGGGGTTCCATCACAAGGAGAAAGGTGGTTTAAGAAACAAGATTTTTAGGGAAACTATGGTGAGTTCTTGTTGCCAGGGTTTGAGAAGTTGGACTAGAAGAATGGTATTCATGTAAGTAAGATAAAACCCAATTGGAAAATTCCTTTGGAAATGGTTCAAAATTATATCACTTGTGAAGGTCGCTATGATAGAATCCTCAAATGTCATTTAAGGTTGTTAATGCATATCAATGGAAGTTTAAAACTTAATCTCCCATTTTATCTATTAAAAAGCCTGCAAAAGATGGTCACATGGGTTCAAGCCCATCCAGAACACACTGCTCGTTCTATATACCACCAGGGTTTGATAAAAATTTTGTTGATTTCATAATTGAATAAAGAAGGACGAACTTGGGAAAGTTTTTTTTCAGAGTTAGGGTTTGAAGAAAAGATCAAAGAAAAGGGAAAAAGGGTAGCAGAATACTTGAACCAACAAACAAAAAATCATGAAGAACAGACTCAGCATATTGTAGCAGAAGGAAAGGGTTTTGTAGAAAAGCCAAACCAAATAAAAACTTGTTTCCTGAAGCTTCAGTTACAGATGAAAACCTTGAAACATTGAGTATGGTTCTAAAAAATAACTTCAAAGAAAGAAGAACAAGTTCAGGTTTTGAATCCAGAAGGCATTAGTTTGAAGCCTAGGACTAGGATAAGCATTAGAGGAAATTTGGGGTCTAAAATGGGCCTCCTAAGGAAAATAATAAAATAATAGTTAAAATAATAAAATAATAGTTAAAATAATAAAATAATACTTATTAATTTTGGAGGAAGAATAAAAAAAACTACTTTTTGTGTTCGTATTTTCGACATATCTCCCTATGTATTTACTCAAATTATGAGTGGGAGAGCTCGTTGGATGCGGAAATTAATTCCACATCCAACGAGTACCCACACTGCATACTTTTGATGGACCCCGCTACCCCAAAAACAAGAAATACCTGGAAAAAAAATGTGATGATGATGTCATCATCATGTTTTTTCAGGTATTTCTTGTTTTTAGGGTAGTGGGGTCCATCAAAAGTATGCAGTGTGGGTACTCGTTGGATGCAGAATTAAATTCCGCATCCAACGAGCTCTCCTGCTTGAAATTTGAGTAAAAAGACATGGAGATATGTCGAAAATACGAACAAAAAAAGTAGTTTTCTTTTATGACAAATATGTCAATTCAACCATTATGGTTGACTCATTTTATTGAAATTCTATTGGTTCTTGAATTTCAACTCACAAAATTTGTTGTTGGCACGTTTTCTTATAAGGCCCATTTTAGACCCCAAATTTCCTCTAATGGAGTAAGATGCAGGCAAAAATGGAATTAGTGCATATTCCAAAGAATAGAAATGAATACTATGGAGAGATTGTAATGGTAAATGATTCTTTTAGTGAGAAAACTATACACGCATCCAAGGATCAATACTGTTTAGATAATGAAAATTTCATTGATATTCAGGGTGTTGCAGGATCTATACCTGAAATATTTTGCACAAGTAAACAGGTGTATTTTGAAGACTGTTTAGTCTCAAAATTTCCACAAGAAGATGAAGTTCTTATGAAAGAAAAGGCTATTGAAATAGCTCCAGAATTCAACCAAATTAAAAAGTCTCTACAGGCATATAAGGATCAAACCAAGTTTTTACAGAGTATCAATGAAAAGTTAATGACTGCAAATAAAAGGTTACGAGAGGACTTGGAGGAAAAAGAATCCGATTACCAAAAGCTACTTTCAATATCTAAAGACATCTTGAAAGAGAAGAGATCCGTCCAGAATCATTATGAACACATGAAGACCCAGAGTAAAGAGGCGCACAATCAAATGGAGAATAAGGATGTTGAATTTGCCAGATTGCAAAAGAGATCCCAGGTTTTAAGTGATCTGATTATTTTATCAGAAGCTTCTAAGAGTCTGTAGACTTAGGATGATAGTTGGATTTGAAAGCAATCAGGGTTTGACAGATGTCTATTTTTATTTCTATTTGTATTACACTTGTATTAAGACTGTTTTAGAAGATCGATTTTTCTATTTTTGAAGAAATTCGATCCATAAAAATAGGATCTGATAATTATCTCAAAAAACTTAGAAGTTTTGTATATAAGGGATAGTAGCTAGATATGAAGGGTGGCAATCGGAGATGGGAATTCAATTTTTATATGTACCGTAAGACATAAAACTCTTTGCATCTTTAATACATGATTTACTTTGATATGATTATGGTTATGAGCTGATCTTGTTCTTTTTATGAATTGTATTCTTTATGATTTATCCTGTGTATGGTCAATTAAAATCCATTACATGATTCTTATGATAAAATACAGTTACCATTTAACATTTAGTGACAGAACCAAGTCCATTCCATAAATTCATGCTCGTACTCCTCCTATTATTGAATTTTGTATTTTATTTTATGTCATACAGCTCTATGATGGTTATTTGATTTTCCTGTATCTTTTGATTACATATCAATTATGTTTTGATTTTGATTTTATAATATTGAATTATCTTTAAAGATTTCTCTGAGCTTGAACCCTAGTAGTCTAGGTTCAACTTTAGGGATAACAGATTCTATATCATCACTTATTTGGACATGTTGAGTGAAAATCTATCATATCTAAAATACTAATTAGATTATTTTGATGCATAAAATTCAATGATCACTGGTAGAGTGTGTGCTCTAGAATGAAAAGGATATATAGAAGCATACCATACTGATATGTCATAAGAGTTGTCAGGTAAAGAACTATAAACGAAAAGGATATAGATTATTTACATATTTGTTGGAATAATCTCCACCATTATCTGTGTGAAGGATATTGATCCCCTTACCAAATTGTTTCTCTGCAAGAGCTTTAAAATCTCAAAGACAAGCAAACACATCAGCTTTGTGTTTTAAGAAGTATACTCCTATGTATATAGAAATGTAATCAATGAAGGTTAGTACCAAGCCTGGAAATTGACGGCCCGTAGAACGTTTTTTCACTTTTTACACGTATTTGAAAGCTCTTTAAAAAATTAAAATGTCATAGATGACAGGCATATAAAAATTCAAACTGTAGATTTGAAATTTACTAGTTTATATCTCTCGTCATAAATATTAATAATGGTTCTAGATGCGGGCTCTCAATTATAGCCTTTATTGGTTATGCATTACATTGGAGTGACCCAATCCCATCCACTAATATTGACGCCACATCTCCATGAAATTTCTCTAGAACGATTCATTTATATCTACAAGTTTATCGATATCAACGGGGTTTACTTTACCCCGGTGTTGTGTTCATTCAGATACTGTGGGTTTATAAAAGAAAATGTGTATATTGTGTGGTTCTCTTCATTCATACCATAGATCTCAAGTTACAGCGTTCTTGTTCAGGTTAGCATTTCTCTGAGTTTCTGTTTTCTTTATGTATGATGTTGTCTAAGGATGAAGGTATTTATGTATATGACCATCATTCTTCTATTTCCGTGTACAGAAATGGAACAGTATATAGGGCTACTGAAAGTGGCTATAATAAGGGAACTAATCTAGTTGCTTCAGATTTTATGAATATCTTTGATCCTTATGTGGTGGTCAGCCTGGGTAACGAAGTGTGTGCTATTTCTCACTTTGTTTTTGCTTCAATTTTGAACATTTTGCATATTTTCATGGTGTAAAAGCTGGGTTGGATTGGCGTTTGCAATTTTTCAATTTGATTGTGTACTTGTGTTTTGTTTTTTTTAATTTTACTAATTGTGGAAAGGGAAAATAAAAAACAACAAGAATCTGAGCTGGCTTGAGGTTTGCACTTTAAATTCGATTCTACACTGATTTATTTTAAATTTATTAACCAGGGAAAGGGGTTAAAAAACCTGGGTTGGGGTTTGCAATTTAAATTCGATTTTACAGTGATTTATTTTAAATTTATTAACCAGGGAAAGGGGTAAAAACACCTAGAATGCCATTTATTTTAAGTTATAGTAGGGAAATAAGTAAAAACACCTAGAATGCCATTTTTTAATTGCATGCTACTTGCAGCGTGCCATTTTTTCTCATCGTGAGCACTACAATCCACATGCTTATTATTAAGGATGTTGGTTTGATTCTTGTCCCGAGGGCTATGATTCTGCCTACGGGTTATTGGTCGGGGATATGATTTTTTCCATGAATTTTGTTGTGGTTTCTCTCTTATAGACAATGGGTAGGCATTTAATAACTTGTTGGATACTTCGCTAGCTCTTTTAATAACTTGTTGGATACTGGCTAGCTTTAAAATACCAAATTATATAGTAGCACTTACATCTTACCAAATTAATTTAGTTGACAGTCATGAATTTGAAGTAAACATAATGTGAGAGGCATGAAAAATCCAAGACCATCATTAAATTTCCATTTGATAGGGATAATAGATTTGAATTTCTAGGCCTGGTTAGTACGTATATTTATTTATTCATAGATAGGTGAGGAAAGGGACCAGTACTGTCACCGGGCACAAAATCAAGAAGTGATGTGGCTCTCTTAGCCTTTCCTTTCTCAAATCTCTCTTCAAGGTGCCTACCAAGAGTATATATTGGACAAACTCCATCTAAGAAGGATATAGGTGGCAACCCCACTATCTCGTCTTGTTTGATTAATTGATGCAATTAACGTAAGTTAATATGCCCAAACATATCATGCCATAACTTACTAACATCATTAGAATGCATTAACAAAGATAAAGTAGGAGTTTTAAGCAAAAACTTTGAAAAAACATACAATTTATTTTTGTGATCAACTTTTCTAAGTGAAATCTCTCAATTTTTTTTTTGTTAAATCTACCACCAGGCGTCACTTTTCCAATGGTGTTCTGATGCTTCTGTCAAACATCTGACACATGAAGGAAATGCTCAACCGACGCTTTTTAATAAACTTACGATGGCATTGTCATGACTCCAACACTTCAGCCCGTCGGATGACCGACGCTTCAAGTGTCGGTAGGAGTCAAAAATCCAACACTTTCTGGATAAAAACACCAATAGCGTTGCCATGACTATGACACTTTTGCTCGTCGGAAGGCTGATCCTTCAAGTGTCAATAGGTGTCAGATTTCCAACGATTTGTGCAAGTTTTGATTGACACTTTGAAACAGAAAACTGTCGAATAGGCAACACCATGGTGTGTCGGATATTGGACCCACTTTGGTAGCATGTCGAATATCTAACGTTATGCCACCGATGGCAAAAAAAAGTGTATTGTCGAATATCTAACGTTATGCCACCGATGGCAAAAAAAAGTGTATGTGTTGAATATGCGACAGAGAAGTGTCAAATTTCAAACATGCAAGGTGTTGGATTTTGGGTTGAAATTCTATTGTGATATTTTACTTTTATTATAATTTTTTTGACTATTGACCAAGTGGGGTCAAGGATGATTGTAATGTTGAATATTTTATTATTTAACAAATAAAAGATGAGACAAATGGCCTAAGGAGGTTTTTTAATGAGTGTCCACTTGCCCACTATGAGGAATAGACTGGGGTGAGAGTAAACTGACACATGACAGCATCCTCAACCAATTCTAGATGTTGCAGGGGGAAACTTTCCTAATTTTGTGGTCATGTTCCCCAAGAAAGTGGAACATAATAGGTGGATCATTAATTGAAAAACTGACCAAAAATACCTAGGCATGCATATATCTATCCATCGAATTCAGCAGGATGTTGTTCAATCATTACCTTGTGAAATTTCTGAAGTTGAGAAAGGAGCACAAGAGATTCGATGAGGGGAAATTTAGAAGTGGATTGAGTGTTTAAGACTGCATTCAAAACTAGTGCAGCTGGATAGCTGAGTTCTTTACTTCTGAGGATAGAAGTACTGTTGTTAAGTACTTCTATGGAGATGCAAGGTTATTTAATCTCATTTCTTCACACATTGCTTTCATCATGGTGGATCAGTGGACAGGCTCAAGGGTCCTAAGACAAGCATTTGAGTTATCTTCAGGAAAAGGTTGGGTGGAACGGGATCATTGGGTTGTTTGTCTCTTCTTCAAATTACTAAGTTCCATTGTGTTATCTTATTTATTTCTATCTAATAAAATTACTGGAATGAAGAAGCCATGTTTAGATTTTCTATTAATGCTTAGATACTATGAATCTACTAGTGAAATGCTTAAGTCTGCATTTACTTAGAAAATCTTACTTGTTTATGACTGTATGAATAAATGAACCTAGAATTAGAAATGATTGAATGATGAGTAAAAAAATTGCTTTCTGCATTTTTCCGCTCATCATACAATGAAGTACTCTAGTACAGAAGGATTGTTTAGGTGTAGATAGGAATGATTATACATGGAGGAAATGAATCTGAAATAGTATTGAATTGTAGAGTTTCCATTGAAATAAATCAACAATCTTTCTTCTGATAAGATTACCAACAGTATCATCAAATAATTGTGTTAACATGGGAAGCTTTTACTGTTATTTTTCCAAGCTATTTAGTATAATAATCCATTCCAAGACTTAAACTTTTATACAAAAACCTCTAGGAATATTACAGAGACACTATTACAGCAAGCTTAAGTCACACAGTCATTAATCTGTGTGAAGTATAGTACATTAACATTTACTATATTACAATCTATTTATTTACATTCAGTAAAGAAAAACCAGTCATTTTAATACTTAAATTATAAACAAGTATTCCATATATATATTACAGTAAATAATGCACAGTTAAACCTCCCTTCGACTGTTTCTTTTAAACATCTAACACAGTAAGTTCAGGATGAACAGTCAATAGACTGAAAATGGTTAAGATTATAACATTTATTGTATTATAGTATATAAAATAAGTACTTATTAAACCAAATCTTAAACCATCATTATAACTATAATATTATCAATAATATTCGTAAACTGTGTTTCTAAACCCTAATCCACTATTATAAACTTTCATATCCTTTTACATAACCTATGTATAAAAAAAAGATAGATTTCCAATTCTTCCTTTTTAAAAGGAAAACTATTAAATTCTCACTATTGTTTATACTAAAAAAATATAATTTTGAAGATAACCTAAAATATCAAAATTGTTTATAAAAAACAAAACCCTGGGTTAATCATTTACAGTACCGCAATTACAAATAAAATTACAATAACTAATTTACTTGCGAAGCCACAGTGCTTCAGAACTAGCCTGACTGGATGCCATGTACTCAGCCTCTACAGAGCTAAGCAAATGACTTTTGCTTCCAACTAAACCACGACACTGTCGTCAAGCCCATAAAACTATTTACCAAACATATTAAACTGTGCGTCAAAAAAACACAAAAATCAAGACAATATTAACAATTATTACACTCTGGCCAAAAGATCTCTTACCAAAATAGAGTCTTAATTTATCAGTAATTTAGCCTTTATAGTCGCCACAATAATTAAAACCAAGATAGCTGAACAATGTTGAATCCACGAAAGAGTTACAATGGTTGAAAGCTTCCACATTACTTAATTAAAGTTTGCAAAACAATAACAAAAACCCTGGAATAGTAATATTATACCCTAAATTGACATTACAAGAGTCATAGCTCATTCGTAAAATCCTAAGGGTTATCTTTAAGAATGCTTGTACGGCCTCCATCACAATTTCAAGACAAAAAAACAAGTTTTGCCATAAGCATTCTAAACACCGCAGTAATAATCCACAACCACCATCGACAACACTGCAGACACAATCAATGAAGGGTACCCAAGGATGGAACCGAGGCTTACCAAGACTTTCTCACTCAACCTTTAGTTTCAGAGGGTTCGTCTTCAACCTTCAACTGTGTACCTTCACCTACCTGCAACCATACAAACAGATTTGAATTGTTAGTACATAGATAGAGTAGATAATAATAAGTAAAAGAAATAAAAAATTCTTGAAGGATTTTTCATTTCGACTTACCGGCTTAAAGGTTGAGCTCAATCGAACAGTAATGGAAAATAAACGAGCTTAAAAACTGCTAATGCCATGGAAACAAGAGTAAACATTGTTTAAAAATGTTGAGCTAGAAGATACGGAGATGGAAAAGAACCAAGGGTCGAGTCTGCTAACTCCGTGGGAATCCAAGAGTGCCAATCGTTGCACAGACCCGAGGAGGTTGAGGGCCTATTAGCCCACTCTCCCTTTCCAAATGTAAACAAAAATTGAAACCCAGCAAGTGTTAGGGTAAGGAATTGAATGCCTTTGCATAAGGTTTATCACCCAAAACCCTTCACCAAACGATCATCCACCATGTGGAATCTGCTAACCTATGTTTTTGTGTAACATGAATACCATCACATTTGTTAGAAATGAATATGTCATTCTTATGCATAATGGTAGTTGTAAACTTTAATATTTGTTAAAACAAACAATAATAATAATACTATTACCTTTGTAAAAAGGAATAAACAAATCATATTTTGGTATGTTGGAGCTTCGAGCTAGGTTAAAGTATTATTTTATGCATTGGCTATATGCTTAGGATTGTGTTGTACATTGGTAGTTAGTTATTAGCTGCATTTATAAAAATATCAATTATTATTCCTAGGTTATTTTATATGGTATGCATCAAATATATTCCTAGGTTAGTTTGTTTATTTTTGCAATAAGTTATAGTGCAAAATTAATAATGATAACATTAGGGATTAGTAAGTTCTAGGTTTAACATGGTTAAAGACCATAGTTATAACACAATAGTAATATACTCAATCTTCTAGTACCACAACAACTAACTCATGTTTGATAAATAGTCTTTACTATAGGCCTAGGAAATTCTTACGCCTCGATGTTTTTAGACATTATTTAGCAACACCTTGGTAGTTGAAGATTGAGTCAGAAGTTTGAAGAAATTTCCTAACTTACTCATTTAGTCTTCCGAGCCTTAAATTTTTCTTACACCGTAAACCTAGAATTAAATTTTTACTTGTAAATCTTGTACAAGCATCAGATCTCTGTTAGCTTTGAAAAATCTAAGTAAGCCTCGGGCTAACCTCAATCCCCCTTCAGTAAGAAAAACGAAACAACCATCAAAAATATACACATTCTTACAAACAAACCAATGATCTAAATTCAACAATTTGAAACTCTTTAACTTTTGCAAAACATTTTATTCAAGACTAAAAATCAATATAGATTGAAATACGGTTAGTAGCAGGTAACTTACAAGTTAGTAAGTAAAATTATGTAGCCTTTTAGTGATAGTTAACAAAAGGAAATTAACTATTGAGTTTCTCTTAATATATTGTCTTGTAATCTATCTATTAAACTAGACTAAATATAATTATTAATCTAGCATTCTGACTATGATTTAGCATTTAATATCACATAGAAAAATTTTAAATTTTTGTGAATTTTTGGGGATGTTACATATGGTATCAAAATGCAAGTTTAGACACTAGGCCTGAAGTGGCTCAGTGCACGTAAACAAAAAGTAAATATAAATTATGAATACTAATTTATGATTTTAAATGTTGTTGTACAGAATATTTTCTGAATTAGACTTGCAGGTATGGAAGGACTAGAAGAATATGCTGAAGAGAGGTCCTCATTAAATTAACAAGATAAATCTGGAAAGAAATATGTTAAAGAAGATATAACTAATAATTCATTTGAATTATTGCAAATAGTTAAGGATCTAAAAACTAAAATGGAGACCATTAAAAAATAAAATGAGAGAATCATAAGAGCTCAAGAGGAGTTGAATCAAATATTGTTGGAAACAATTTATAATGAAGAAAAGGATAAACAAATAGAATCTGACACTACGTCTTATCAACATAAGAGTTAAAAGTCAAAATACTCTAAAATTGAAATTAGTTATTCTTCTGAGAGTAACGGTAACTCATATAGAAATAAACACCAGTATTCTAGCGACAGTAACAAGAGTAAGTAGTGCTCTAAAAATAAGAAGTACAATCCCTATGAAGAGATTTCAGGGGAGTTCAAAAAGATTAAACCACCAAATTTTAATGGCGAAACAGAAAAAGGAGAGGAAGCCAAAGCATGGCTGTCTGGAATGAAAAAAGTACTTTGAGATATATAATTATTCAAATCAGTTAAAAGTGAGGATGGCAATATATAACTTAACGGGAAAAGTCGACATTTGGTGGCAGGACATAAAACGAGTTGAGGGCATATAAGAGAAGCATATAAACTGCAGCACTTTTAAAAAGTACTTAAGAAATAAATTTCTGACGGAGAAATATTACGAGGAATGAGCTAAAGAATTTTATGACTTAAGGTTGGGAACCATGAGTATGAAAGAGTTAAATAGTAATTTTTTAAGCTTAGTGCGATATGTAACTTATATTGTTGATGAAAAACCTAAGGTACAGCGGCTCCTGAGTTGTTTACATTTTCATATTAAGGACAGAATTGAATATGATAATCCCAAAACCCTTGAAGAGGCCATGTGAAAAGGAAATTTTTTCTATGACCAGAACAAGAAAAGGGAGAACATACCAAACTGTAAAACAAAAATGTCTAATAAATTTAAACAAAGAAAGAAAGGTTTCACACCTAATCGAAATTTTGGGCATAATAACTAACGCAATTTTCCTAACAAAAATTTTCAAGGAAATAATTTCAAAAGTAACTCACATCAAAACCCTACTATCACAAGAAATAAAGAATTTCCAAATAATCACAGTAACTATGTTAAAAATAACGAACGTAAGGAACCGGTAAAATGTTGAGAATACTAGGGACCTCACTATGCATCAGCATGTCCTAACAAAAACAAGACTATCAAAAACATTCATGTAGTGCAGGAAGAAACAACGGTTGGTGATTTAGCGAGAGAGATGTCCAGAATCAATGTAGCGCTGGAAAACAAACAGGATGAATATCAGACTTCCATGGTGGAAGTAGAAGGTATGTCGAACCATAAAACTCTTTCTATTTTAATTGACCCATGGGCTAGCCTGATTTATGTCTCTCCTAGATTAGTAGATAAAAGTGAACTACCGGTAGAGAAATTTACAAAGTCATGGCTAGTTCAATTAGCTACAAGAGAAAGAAAAAAAGTAATTGATTTTGTGAAAGATTGTACATTAATGATGAATTAGTTTGAGACTTCTGTAAAGCTTAATGTACTTCTGTTAGGCTCCTATGATGTATTAATTGGAATGGATTGGTTGGAACAGCATCAAGTAGTGTTAAATTGTTTTGATAAAAAATTTACATATTTAAATAACGAAGGAGAAATGGTAATAGTAAAAGGAATCCCTAGGAAAATAGCAATTAGACATATTTCTGCCTTATAACTAAAAAGGGATGTTCAGAAGGGGTGTAAAGCTTTTGATGTAACTATGACTAATGAAAAACACATTAATAAAGAATACAAACTAAAATTAGAAGATATACCAATTCTGAAAGGATATTCGGATGTATTTCTGGAGGAAATACTGGGATTTCCTTCGAAAAGGGAGCTAGATTTCACTATTGAGCTAGTACCTGGTGCGGTGCCTAACTCAAAATCTCCTTACTGAATGAACATCCTTGAGCTTAATGAACTAAAATCACAATTAAAATAATTGATAGATAAAAGTTATATAAGACCAAGTGTGTCTCCTTAGGGAGCACCGGTCATCTTTGTTAAAAACAAGGACGGTACTCAACGCTTATGCATTGATTACGTCATCTTAATAAGATGAAAATTAAAAATAGATACCCATTTCCCTGCATAGATTGTCTATTCGATCAGTTACGCGAAGCAACGGTATTTTCAAAAATTGACTTAATATCCGGTTATCATCAAGTCCGTATTAAGGATGAGGATATTTTCAAGACGGCTTTTAGGACCCGATATGTCCACTGTGAGTTCGTTGTCATGCCGTTTGGACTAACTAACGCCTCAGCAGTCTTCATGTGTTTAATGAAAAATGTATTACATATATATCTAGATACGTTTGTAGTAGTTTTTATTGATAATATTCTAATATATTCTAAGACTAAAGAAGAGCATGAAGAACATTTAAAAATCATTTAACAAGTGTTAAGGGAACATGAGTTGTATGCCAAGTTTAGTAAATGCGACTTCTTTAAAGATAAAATACAATACTTGGGTCACGTAATAACTAAAGATGGGATCTTAGTTGACCTAGATAAAATAAAAGCAATTAACGAATGGCCGGTCCCAAAGGATGTGACTGATGTGGGATCATTCATGGGGATCACCGAGTATTATCGAAGGTTCATTGAGGGTTTCTCAAGGATCGCAAATCCCATAACGTTTTTACAGAAGAAGGGGAAGAAAATTGTATGGGATCAAAAATGTGAAGAGATTTTTAAGAAATTAAAAGAATTGTTAACTATTGCACCCATTTTAAGAATTGTGGATCCTAACAAGGATTTTATTGTATGCACTGATGCATGCAAGGATGGCCTTGGTGGGGTCTTAACTCAAGAAGGACACATAATAGCGTACGAGTCCAGGAAACTTAAAATTCACGAGAAAATTTACGCTACTTACGATCTAGAATTGGCTGCCATGATACATGCATTAAAGATGTGGCGCCATCATTTGATCAAGAGAAAATTTAATTCAATGATGGATAATAAGGGTTTAAAGTATTTGTTGGATCAACCAAATTTAAACTAAAGGCAAGCTAGGTGGCTAGCTTTCCTTAGAGAATATGATTTCTAGATCCAACATATCAAGGGGAAGGAAAATAAAGTAGATGATGCTTTGATAAGAAATGTAAGATTAAATTTTATGACAGCAATCAGTACTTACAAAACAGATTTAGAAGATCAGCTCGAAGGAGTAAAATTGGATGAAAATTAACGAAAATTGCAAGCTAAAGTGGCAGAAAATGTAAATGAAAGTTTAAGTACATGCTATAGTCTAAATTAAAAGGGGTTAATACTTTATAAAAATAGATTGTATGTACCTAACGTACCTAAAGTTAAATAGCTAATTTAAAATGAAATACATAAGAGTCCTAATTCTGGACACTTGGCTATCAAAAGACAATAACTATGTTACGGAAAGATTACTTTTCTCCGAATATGAAGAATGAGTTGGAAGAATATATTGCTAGAAGTTTTGAATGTCAAAAGGGTTAAGACTAAACATTAGCATCCAGTCAGTTTATTACAGCCATTACCAATTCCTAGCTGGAAATGGAAAATAATCAGCATTGATTTCATTAGGGGTTTGCCTAAAAATAAAAACCAGAATGATTCTATAATAGTAATTGTTGACAAACTCAGTGAGGCAACCCATTTTATACCGGTAAATACCACTCATAAGGCTGCTAATATTTTTGAAATATTTATGAAACATATTTTTCGTTTGCATGGAATTCCAAAAGTTAAAATTTCTGGCAGGGGCTCTAGATTCACGGAAAAATTCTGGATATCATTATTTAAAGGCTTAAATACTACTTTGAATTTCAGTACATATTTTCATTCGCAAATGGATGGACAGACAGAAAAGGTAAATTGGATCTTGGAAGATATGTTAAGGATGTACGTTAAAGAACAGCCAAGTAAATGGGAGGACTACTTACATCTGGTTAAGTTAGCATACAACAACCATTACCAAGCTTCATTAAAATTCAGCCCATTTGAAATTTTGTATGGCAG
This sequence comes from Pseudotsuga menziesii, assembly GCA_001517045.1. Classification (NCBI taxonomy): domain Eukaryota; kingdom Viridiplantae; phylum Streptophyta; class Pinopsida; order Pinales; family Pinaceae; genus Pseudotsuga; species Pseudotsuga menziesii. The sequence goes on along the minus strand of LPNX011044107.1, from coordinate 318,401 downwards.
AAAATGCAGTACTCCCATCTCATGGAGTAACCTCGTTGATAGGTTAATACTGGGACTTGAGTTATTAAAGGAGATGTAATTAATCATGTAGCAAGTACAAGGTAGTTTAAAGGTTTCACAAGACAGACAGAAGATTCAAGCAGATCTTAAATGAACTCAAAAAGAGTTCCTCGTGGGAGAACATGTTTTCATTAAGGTAAAACCTAAAAAGAGCTCCTTAAAATTAGGGAGTTGTGCTAAGCTAGCACCTAAGTACTATGGGCCTTTCAAAATATTGTCAAGAGTTGGACCAGTGGCATACCAATTATCCTTACCACTAAATCTTAAAGTTCGTAATGTTTTTCATATTTCTATTTTAAAAAGATATGTACATGATGCTACTCATGTGATAAATTGAAATGATTTACAGGTGGAGCCCGAAGGAGATTTTCTAGTGGAATCGGACTGTATCCTCGACAAGAGGGAAATCCTACTTCAAAATCACACCATCGGATAGGTGAAGGTGCAATGGAATCACCTTAGTCCATAAGAAGCAACCTGGGAATTGAAGAGTCATATGCGGGCAGCATATCCAATTGTGTTCCGGGGTAGCTCTGAAGATAATGAATAAAGCAACATCAAGGACGATGTTGGACTTAACGGGGGGTGTATGTCACCTACCCCAATTTCAATAATATTTTATGTTTAAGAAGAAATTATATTTTATTTTTATTGTAAAGTTTGTAACTATTGACCAAGTGGGGTCAAGAATGACTGTAATGTTGAATATTTTATTATTTAATAAATAAAAGATGAGACAAATAGCCTAAGGAGGTTGTTGAATGAGTGTCCACTAACCCACTAGGAGGAATAGATTGGGGTGAGAGCAAACTAACACATGGCAGCATCCTCAACCAATTCTAGCTTGTCGCAGGGGGGAACTTTCCTAATTTTGTGGTCATGCTCCCCAAGAAAGTGGAACAGAGCAGGTGGCTCATTAATTGAAAAAATGACCAAAAATACCTAGGAATGCATATATCTATCGATCGAATTCAACAGGAGGCTTTTCAATCATTACCTTGTGAAATTTTTGAAGTTGGGAAAGGAGCACAAGAGATTCAATGAGGGTAAGTTAGAAGTGGATTGAGTTTTTAAGACTGCATTCAGAACTAGTGTAGCTGGATAGCTAAGTTCTTTACTGTTAAGGACAAAAATACTATTGTTAAGTACTTATGTGGAGTTGCGGGATTTTTTAATCCCATTTCTTCACATAGTGCTTTCATCATGGTGGATCAATGGACAGGCTCGGGGGTCCTAAGACAAGCAGTTGAGCTATCTTTAGGAAAAGGTTGGGTGGAATGGGATCCTTGGGTTGTTTTTCTCTTCTACAAATTACCAGGTTCCATTGTGTTATCTTATTTATTTCTTTTTGAGCAAATTACTGGAATGAAGCAGTCATGTTTAGATTTTCTATTAATGCTTAGATACTATGAATCTATTAGAGAAATGCTTAAGTCTGCATTTATTTAGAAATGATTATGTTGGAGACATTTACCACCTTACACACTCATTTTGGTCAATTTGGCCTAGTTAAACCACTATCCTAAGTATTATTGACTTAACTGACATTAGAGGAGCACTAGATGACATCAGCTAGATCACACCCATGCCTACCTTCAGTCAAGGAGGCTAACTTATCCTTCTCCTACATTCGGGGAGGCTAACTAGAGCACTCCGGGGATGATCTAAGTGTCATTAATGCCCCATATTGCTAACCGATGGTTACAATCAGTTAAACAGAGTAGTGAAGGCACCCTCCTTCATTAAATTGATTATTTATTGATTATTTAATGAACTGGAGTCAACAAGGGCGCCTCCAACCACTTATGATGTTCAGTTACACTTCAGTTAACCTCATCGGGGTTCATTGGAGTCATTGGTGCGCTACCACTAGATGGTTGGATTGCTATGACATGTGTCTGACCTACTTTCAATTAGAATCAGTCATTTATTGCACTCTAACTTCAGTTAGGGCTTAGTTGAGTAAATTAGGGTTTTGATCAGTGGTTAACTTGAGTGTTGACTGTGGCTTACATTCAATTAAGCTAGACTCACTCATTCAATTCGAATGACCTCCTTGGGAATTTAAATTGCTTTTTCATTCATGCTTGCAGCATGATCTTGTATTGTATTACTCATTCGTTGTGTGAATATACAGAGCGGCTACTCATTTTGTAGCACAATTCCACCATTTTCATGCCTTATTGTTATTAATCTTTGATGAGACTTGTGTTTAGTCCCTTGATTACTATGACAAATTAATATGGTATCAGATCTCACGGTGGGATGAAGCCCATATCTCTCAAAAACAAGTTTTTTGACAGATCTTGCATGAAAATTGAGCAATAGCTCAAAAATCCAGCACTGCACCAGAAGCCAAGGCTCACCACTTAATACCCCAAGTAAAGAACTTGTTGATCAAGCTTGCTTGATTGACTATGATGGGTGTGATGAAAGCCTAAAATGTGCAGGCTGTCCGACCTTACATTTCCCTTTTTGTTGTGATTTTCAGGTTTTTGACAGGTGAAAGCATTTGCTCCAGCATATTCAGATGGCTTCTTCAGTAGATCTTTTGACTCCGTTCAATTTCCACTCATGGAAAGGAGACATGGAGATCCAGCTACATTCTAGAGGACTCTATAGGATCACCATGGACACTGAAGAAGAGCCTAGTTCTGCAATAGACAAATCTAGATTCTTGAACAAGAAGGATTAAGCATTCGGATTCTTGTGCCTCTCTGTTTCCTGGGATCTTCTTTTCCATCTTTCTGAATTGAATACTCCAAAGGAAATTTGGGACAAATTGGAAACCCTATATGGAAAGTAGGATGATTTGAGATTTTACCAGCTCGAAAATGAATTGATGTCTCTCCATCCTTCCAATTTCGAGACATTGAATGACTTTTTCACAAAGTTCAAGCACATTGTCTTACTGTTGAAGCAATGCAAAGTGGAGAAGGAGGATGATCATCTCATCCTTGCCATACCCTCGAAACTTGGATCTAATTATTCAGTTTTTGTCTCTACATTCCATGCGGGGAAGCTCACAACCCCTAGATGGAAGATGCCTACACTCAATTCCTTCATTGAGTCCCTAACAAGTGAACATGATAAGCTTGTCCATATGGGGATCATCAGATCCTCCCATGATCAAGCCCCCCATGTCTCAGGGCCCAAAGATCTGAAGGGTAAAGGAAATCAGCAGAAGAATCCAAAAAACAAATTTGAAGCTCCTAAGCCTAAAGTTAAAAACCAGCAGTATGATGAGTCTTCCGGCTCAAAGCAGAACAAAGGGAAAGCTAAGCATGGAAAGGAAAAATTCAAGTGTTCATACTGCGGGAAGGGATTCCACCCTGAACATGCCTACAGCTACCTCTCTCCTTGAGAGGTAGAGTCTTGATGAAGCTACCTCTCTCCTTGAGAGAAATCACATCAATCTTCTGAAAATCTTTCGGAGGAGAGATCAGCAAGATCGGGAACCACAGCATGAAAAAGGTCATGCCCTCATGGCAAGCACTTAGAATTCCAAAGCACTCTTGATTGATTCTGGAGCTTCGAACCACATGGTGGTTGAAAGAGACTCCTTTTCATCCTTGGAGACCGGCAAATCCATCCCCATCCACATGGGAGATGACTCCACCATCATTTCAGAAGGACAAGGTATGGTTGATCTTGAGAATGGCTATTTTTCAAATGTTTTGTATATACCATATATGGCATCAAATATCCTTAGTGTCTATCATATGACACATACAGGAGTGCCTAAGAGAGTATCTTTCATCCCAAATGATGTTGATATAATGGAACTTGCATCCCGGAAACTCATTGCTAAAGGCCTTGCAAACCATCATGCAAAAGCCTATGAGTTCTCCCACTTTGTGGCGGATGCAAAGCCCACCGCACTACTAACTCATGGAAATGAAGTTAGTACGTTGTGGCATGAAAGGTTTGGCCATCTAAATTTTAAATATTTGCAGTAATTATAGAAAAAATCCATGGTTGAAGGCCTCCCAATCATCAAGAAAACCACTGAAATTTGCAAGGGCTGTGTGGTTGGAAAACACCCTGAGCACAAGTACGATCAGAGGAAGGCAAACCAAGCTACATGCATATTGGGGATGATACATTCTGATATCAATGGTCCAATGCCTATCACATCCATGAATGAATCAAGGTATCTTCTGACTTTTATTGATGATTTTTCAAGGTAAGCGTGGGCTTTCTTTTTCAAAAAGAAGTCTGAAGTTTGTGAAAAATTCACTGAACTGAAGGCCTTGATTGAGAATTCCTCTATGCTTAAGATAAAGATATTGAGATATGATAATGGTAGGGAGTATGTCAGTAATTATTTTCTTCACATATGCTCCCAAATTGGTATTCAGTTCCAACATTCAATTCCCTACACTCCTCAGTAGAACGGTGTAGCTGAAAGGAAGAATCGGTCTCTCAAGGAGATGACCACCTGTATGTTGGAATCAAAGAAGTTGGTTACAAATTTGTTGGCTGAAGCCATGCTTGCTGCAGCATAAATTTAGAATAGAGTGTCACACTCATCCATGAAATGAATACCCCTTTCAAAGCATACTTCGGACACAAGATGGATGTGTCGAACCTGCAGGTGTTTGGGTCCACTGCATGGGCCCGAATTCCACTTGATAAAAGAAGGGATTTGCAACTGCAAAGAATAGAATGTCTATTTATTGGGTATCCTAATGAATCAAAATGTTTCAAGCTACTAGATATCAAAACAAAATATATAATCATCGAAAGGAGTTTCAAGTTCGATGAGCCTCTTCAGGAGGTGGAACTAGTGAAGGAGAAAATTGATGAATTTTCTTCCTATTCTACTGAATATTTGGATGGTGAAATTGGGGGTGATGACCATGATTTCTGATATCAATGTACATAAAATATAAGATTCTGAATCAGAACCTGAATTACAAAATCATCTTCCCACATGGGCCCGACAGACACTCTCCTCCGCAGGAGATAACATTGGAAATCCAGATGATCCAAGGAGAACCCGGTATGATTTCCAAAGAGCAGGTATTGCGCTCTCTTGTCCTGATAATTTGCTGTCCGAAACTCATTATTTGATGATTATTTCAGACCCAAAATCCTACTACCATGTTCTAAAGGATCCGATATGGCAAGTTTCCATGGATGAAGAGATGAATTCTCTTCAGAAAAACACTACTTGGGAGCTAGTTTCTCTTCCTCCGGGAAGGAAATTGGTTCAATGCAAGTGGGTGTTTCAGACCAAGGTTAATACTGATGGTAGAACCTAAAAATATAAGGAAATTCTGGTGGCAAAATGTTTCTGTCAGGTCCAAGGTGTGTACTACCATCAGACTTTTGCACCGGTTGCAAAAATGGACTCCATCCGCCTCGTTTTGGCAATTTCAGCATCCAAGCACTGGGAAGTGCATCTTGTGGATGTTAATTCAGCCTTTATGCATGTATATATTCATGAGGAGATATACATGAAGCAAACTGAGGGCTACATCTCTGATACATCTTTGGTTTGCAAGCTAAAGAAGTCACTATACGGGTTAAAACAGGCCCCAAGAGAGTGGTATTCCAAGATGGATGCCTTCCTTCTCTCGCAAAAATTCCAAAGGAGTTGATCAGATACAAATGTGTATATATAGTAGTCTAATGGTAATTTGATTATTATTTTTTTATATGTTGATGACTTACTGATCACAGGTAGCACAGTTGCTTCTATTTCAGCCATCAAAACTGCTCTCCACAATGCATTTGAAATGAGCGATTTGGGGCTCTTAAAACAATTTTTGGGGCTCAAAATTGAGCAAAATTATGATGGGATAATGATCACTTAGTCCAAATACATATCATACCTATTAGTTAAGTTTAACATGGATGAATTTAGGCCTGCACCATTCCCTTTCCTTTCAGGGATCAACCTTGAAGAATGAAAAAGCACACCTCCCATGGACTGAACTATCTATCGACAGCTGATTGGTAGCTTGTTGTACTTGACACATTCTCAGCCTGATATCTGTTATGCGATGAATTTTGTATCAAGATACATGTATAAGCCTCATGATATTCATTGAAATGTAGCCAAGAGGATCCTCCAGTATATCCAGGGAACCAGGACCTACGGCATTCACTATGCTACAGACTCCGAGCTAGAGCTGGTTGGATACATAGATTCCAATTGGGAGGGTGATTCTATTGATCAAAAATCTAATTATAGATATGTATTCATGTTTGGTGGTGCTCCCATTTTCTAGTATATAAAAAAGTAGGCTGCCATAGCATTATCTTCAGCAGAGGTCGAGTATCAAGGAGCGGTGAATGCTTGCATCCAAGCAGTTTGGTTGCAAGGAATTATTTCAGAGTTTGATATTGGTAGTACTTTGTCCACTGTCCTATTTTGTGACAGTCAAATTTCTATTAAGATATCCACAGATCCAGTTATTAGGTAGAGGACCAAGCATGTAGATATCCACATGCACTATATCAAGGAGCTAGTGCATGACAGGACCATCATTCTGCAAAACTGCCCAACTAATGAGTAGATTGCAGACTTATTCACCAAGAGATTTTTAGAAAATAAGTTCACTTACCTTGATTCACTGTTGGGGGTGAGTCCATCAAGGTGATCAGATTACTTTCAGTGTTCATCTTGAGGGGGGTTTTTTCCCATTGGGTTTTCCCTCTTTTCCTCACTTAGTTTGTTTTTTAGCATTGTTTCAGTTTTAGTATTGTACAGAGTGACCTATGGGCTTAGTTGCCGAGGCCCTAGCATTTTTATGCATTTTATGTTTTCTAACTCCTCCTAAGTATAGCTTAAGGGGGGGTTTTGGAGACATTTACCACCTTACACACTCATTTTGGTCAATTTGGCCTAGTTAAACAACTATCCTACGTATTATTGACTTAATTGACATCAGAGGAGCACTAGATGACATCAGCTAGATCACACCCACGCCTACCTTCAGTCAAGGAGGCTAACTTATCCTTCTCCTACATTTGGGGAGGCTAACTAGAGCACTCCAAGGGTGATCTGAGTGTCATTAATGCCCCATATTGCTAACTGATGGTTACAATTAGTTAAACAGAGTAGTGAATGCGCCCTCCTTCTTTAAATTGATTATTTATTGATTATTTAATGAACTGGAGTCAACAGGGGCACCTCCAAGCACTTGTGATGTTCAGTTACACTTCAGTTAACCTCATTGGGGTTCATTGGAGTCATTGATGCGCTACCACTAGATGGTTGGCTTGATGTGACATGTGTCTGACCTACTTTCAGTTAGACTCGGTCATTTATTGCACTACGACTTCAGTCAGGGCTCAGTTGAGTAAATTAGGGTTTTTATCAATGGTTAACTTGAGTGTTGACCGTGGCTTAAATTCAGTTAAGATAGACTCACTTATTCAATTCAACTGACCTCCTTGGGAATTTGAATTTCTTTGTCATTCATGCTTGCAGCATGATCTTGTATTGTATTACTCATTCTTTGTGTGAATATGTTGGGCACCCGATATGCAAGTTAATTATAGTTAACATACAGAGTATTCTATATTTATTGTCAACCCAGGGAAGTCTTTTATTTCAAGGATAACATGCACTATATATGCTTAAACACTAATCTGTTGTAAGTAAACAATCATATTCTCTGCTTAGCTACGCTCATCCCAAAGATCCACTTAATCTAGTTTACTCTCTAAAGAATATAGTCACAATTACCTTTTACTGTTCTTGATCTAGAATTGAAAGATTCGAGAAATCACATCTAGATTACTTTTGCAGAAAAGTGAAATCCTATTTACCAAACCACCTAATGATTCACCGAACTATATTGATCTAATTGTTCTAGAAGTCCAGCAAACATGAATTGAGTTCAGCTATTCTAGAAATTCAAAATATAGGAATGAAATTCTGCAACTACGAAAGCAAAGGAACAAACTGCAAGAATCTATAGAAACAACAATTGGAAGATCTAGGGATGAACAAGGTTGTTACAGCTACCACACAGTTGCATAAGGAACAATTACCTATACAGTCGACTGTCACACCGTGGTCACACCATACCACTGCAGCTTTTCAAGAGATGCAATTAATAACACATTGTAAATCAACAATTGTTGCAGCTTACTATGAGGAAATGAAATTATCACAACATCACATGACATAATAATTATAATTTCCTAATTTAACTCAGCAATCCCTATGGGAAGGTGGGCCCAACCTTCACACAGATATGCTGGAAGTAACGCACGTTAAAACACTTAGATCTGAAGTAACTCCTTGTATTAAAGAGGGCAGATAAATCATGCAACCTCAGTCATAGCTAATACAATAATTTGGTTAAAGGTTCGACCCATGGCTCAGAATAGCTCCCCATATTTATACAATTTCAATCATAACGTCCTATCCCTATTATTGGGCAGCCATGAAGATCTCTAATCTTCAGGTTTCCTCAATTACAATAATTGTTACAGTCGTGGCAGGATGAGAATAGAAAATATAGGGAAGCTGTTAATTGACCCAAAAATAATGATCCTAATTGATTGAACAGGTATTCCACAGATCACAGCTACTTTTGAGTAGCGGCACACTACCGCCTCCAAATCTGATGCAATCTGTTGTAGCTACCCTTGTACAACTCGCATGGAATGATACACTAGAGCTGCGCTCTTTGGGCAACGGTGGGATGGATGGCGATCAGCTTTAGCAATGAATGTCCATCCTTCCCTTAGAATGTTCGGCCCGCTACACCTACATTCTCTATATCTCAAAATACCTTTATAAACCATCATATGTTAGCATATCTTAGGATATAGAGCCTTGATTACCACAATCCTAAGCATTAATAAAATAAGACAATGATTAACCATACCTTTGTGACTTGAGGGGTAGAGTGAGGGAAAAACGTCTGTTTAGCATGCATAACAGGGTAGGATGAGGCAAAAAGACGTGGATAAGGATGGTCAAAAAGGGGCCATTTTTGGGCCCAACATCTCCCCCCAATTGTCCTGTTGCATGTCCTCGTGCAACAACCTCCATTATTCTGAATCTGAATCTTACACTATGCTTTGTTCATGGAGAGAAGAAAAGTTCTAGGGGTATTCAGGCATTCCTTCTCTTTCTATCAACCCCTTATGGACAACCCAATATCTCCAACATTTTTTCTCTTCTGCCCTGGTTAATGAGAAATCCTCCCTGTACGGTTTTGCTGACCACCAGATGAGAGGAAATTTAAATTTCAGTCCCAGCCAATTAACCCCACATTCCCTTATACATCCAACATAACCCTCAATCCTGGAAAGTGCTTGTTCAAAATTTCTATAATAGTAGGGATCCCTATTTCTGAGGGTTGGAGAGGCAACCTGCCATCTGTGCTTACTACCTTCCAAATCTATTTGTTGATGTATGGAAATCTGGCTGGTACAAGTAGAAATAACCTCTTCCTGCAATTCCATTATATGCTGAGTTTGAATGGGGCAAGAGATTAGACTCTGGTGTCGAGCAAGGAGAAGACGAGGATTTTGAGGCTCACTTCAGATCCAAAGATTAGAGTGGGATTCATTGTGATAAAAGGTTTGGAAAGACCTTTCCCACTGAACATAATTTCTCACAAAAGAAGCAAAATCCCTCAGCTGAACATCGCCTGAAAAAGGAACAGGATTCGAATGGCGGTCCAAAGGACAAGCCATCTCATGCAAATAAAGCTCACATGGCAAATTTTGGTCCTCAAAATTACTTCTCAGAAATGTTTCCAAGAATTTCACTGAGGTTGATATTTCATATGATCTCCCTTCTTTCACAGCCCTTAATTTAAATCAAATAAATTGTTCGAATAAAAAGACAGGGTAAGAGGACGAGGGTACCCTAGTGCCCAATAATTCCTGAAAAAGAGCATACATCTAGTATTTTTCCACCTGCATAGACTTGAACTTTTTCATCTCCCTCATCTCCTTCTGTAGCTCTTCCTCACAGAGTTTCTGGGTCATGAGTTCTTCTGCCCATTTTCGCTTCAATCCCCTGATGGTCTTTCTATGTTCAACGAGGGAAACCATCCCTTCTTGGTATCTTTCCACCCGACTCCTCCACTTCCTTCCATTCTCAGGATCGAGATTTCTTCTGTAAGCTTCAAGATCTCTTCTTCTTCAGGATGCTTCTCCTTATTGGAATATAGATTAATAAAATTTTGACGAAGTCTGACCCACAAATTATCACCTGATGTGCCACCCAGGACATTCTGCACTTCTGGAGTTACTTTTGGGGGTGTTGCTTCTTATGTAACAGCATCCCTTCTTGATATTTCTTCTGCAACAACTTCAACCACTGGTATTCCTGAAACAACTTCTGGAGATGCTGGTTCTTATGTAATAGCATCCTCTTTTTGGGGTGCTCCTATAGCAACTTCGGTAGCTGATTGTGAGGATGTTGGTTCTTGTGGGACAACTTCCTCCTGAATTTTAATCTTCTTATCTACCTGATTATCAGTTGCAATTTCAGCACGGGAGTGTAAGGCTGTTGGTTCTTGTGTGACAGAGCCCTATTCTTCTTTTTCCTCATGCTGTTGGGATTGTATGTCTTCTTCAATATGAGGTTGTTCCTCAAGAATTTTAGTATCACCTGAGGATTGTGATTGATTTTTTTCATCCTCACCTAAATTCACATCAGGAATGATATCCAATTTGGGGTTGGCTTCTTGTTGCATCTTGTGAGTCTCTACTGAAATTTCCAAGGATGTTGGTTCTTGTGTAACAACATCCTGGTTTACTTCTTCATCTCCCTGTTGTGATTCCATTTCTAATATCTCGGTGTCATGAGACAACTCAGGAGTCATACTGCAAATTTCTTTATTGACTTCCAGAATGTCTTCCATCCCTGGTTCTTCTTCCCTCATTTGGACGACCACTTGGACAAGAACATTCAAGGGTGTTGGTTCTTATGTGTCAGCATCCTGTTCTACCTCATCAACGTTCTGTTGATGTGGTTCTATTTCTATTATTTCTGTGTCATGAGAGGGTTCAGGGGTCACAGTGCAATCTCCCTCAACAAAATCAGGAATAACCTCATCCTCTGGTTCCTCTGTCCCAAATCTGGTGGTAGTTTCAACAGGAATATTCAAAGATGTTGGTTCTTGTGTGACAGCATCCTACTCATCTACAACTTCCTTTTCCTGGAGTTTCTCTTAGGGAGTCTCACCATCTTTCCAATCAGGTTGTCCATGTTCCTCCACAACTGTAGGTGTAGACTGTTGTGTTGCAAAAGCATGAACTATGACCTTGTAACCTGACTCATCAAATATTTCTCCACACGCAGGACAGACCACTCTTTCTTCCTCATTGCCACCCTCAGTAGGAACTGATCCTTCCAGTTTGTCTGCAGCTTCAACCAATGTGTGCAGCTTCCTTTCACTCTGTTTTATGCACTCTTCCTTCCAGTTTTCTAATTCCTTTCGGAGTGCTTGTACTTCCTCTTTTAATAGCCCATTTTCAAATAGAAGTCCTTCAATTTGTGGTTCTTATGTGACTGGTTCCTATGGGGCATCAATTCCTTTGGGTCTAAGAATGGGGAACTCAATTTGTGCTTCTAGGGTTTCCCATATTTCCCTTATTGCTTCTGTTGTTGTGACTGACCTAGTTCTTTTTCATCTTTTTGGTGGTGATGCCTCTATTTCATCTTTTGATCTCCTCCTTTTTCCCCGTGGTGCTGTAGTTTCTAAATTCATAGCTGAAGTGTAAGGGATATCCCCAGTTCCAACATTTTCTTATTCTTCAGGATGTTCTTCCTCAATCAAGGTTCCTCCCCATTCAGGGGAAGATTCAATGGTCACCACCTCAGTGTTTTCTTTTGTTATCATAGCTCTAACATCTTCAGTTTCAACTGTCACAGCATCTAATACTTCTCCAATTTCAACCTCTACTGTTAGAGCTGCCCCAATATTTAGGCTTTCCACAGGGTTTTCTTGTACATTCTCTCCCAATTGTTCTTCTTGTTCTCCTGACTGATCCTTTGATCCATTCTCATCTCCCCCCCCCAACTAAATTGGAGGGGCTCTGAACCTCCTTTTGCTCTACATTTCCCCCCAACTATGGATTGACTGGCTCTTCTTGATTTTGAACAGACCCCATGAGTACAAGTACTTCAATTTCCTCTTCTATTGGGACACCAGGCAGAAGAACGGGTTCTTGAACTTGAGCTGTAAATTGCTCCTAGGTTTGGTTTTGTTGAGTAAGGGTCCATATGATTATTAATTTAATGAGGCCATGGTGGGTAAGTGAAGAGAGTGGATGCTTAGCAACTTGGACAAACCCCGCCATATGATGTAAATCATTGAATAAATAAAATGGAATTTTTAGTAAAGCGCTGTGACGAAGATGAGATAATAAAGGAAATTCAGAGTAATAGACCATTTGATACCTACCTTCACAGGTGATATACTTCTTGAGAAAATTGCTACTTGATTCCATGGGCGTGGCAGTGACTGTAATGCTATCCCCCTCCATGACGGTTGAATGTGCTCCTCTTCCCTGAGAAAATCCTATACTGCTGCTATATTAAGGGTTCTTCATCCAAGCCAAGATCTGCCCACCTGGGGAATACCAGTGACCTCAGCCACTATGGCTTCAGAGACTTCAATACACAATCCCAAAACCTCTGAGTGGGTTTCTGTAATATTCAAGGTGAACTGTAAAGTTGTTTCACAATGAAATCCATTCAGGCGTTGGAAGAATTCAGTCTAGCCCGTAGCTTGAAATATGGTGAAAACTTCAGCATTTCATCTGAGTTCTCACATGTTTGGAGGTTCATACTGAGCTAGAATACCCATGTTTGTCTTCCTTCAGAGGTATGTTGCAGTACAACAAATTACATATTCCGACAATGGAGGTTAAAGCACAGAGTATGCATGAACAGCTGAGAGTGGAGTTGGGTAAATTCGGAAAGTTTCAGCACATCAGATTAGTTGGAATTTATCCCAAATTAGGAAAGGTATGATTAATAATTAGTCATTAAGTCACCCGAGTGGAGAGCTAACGATGTGATAATGGGCACATAAAAGAAGGTATGATTAATATTGTCAGATCCCGTTAATACTTAATCAAGTAGTTAATCAAAGCCATACCTTCGAAAATACGTGATGGATGATGTTCTTTGGAGAATAGTAGAACGTGTGATGTGCAGTCATTAAATGTAATCATTATTACAGGGATACTGTAATGACCTTTTCCGCCAGCGAACCAAAAACCATCGTGTCAAAATGGTCGGAAACATGAAGAGTGTTGGAGTATAAGTCGAATTTTCGGCATCAAGAATCGGAGCCATATCTGGAGGAGTTGCTAACCGCGGTTGCAAATATTTCTGCCAATAATGGAGGAGTCACAGCCGCAGGTCAAAAAGAAATCATACAGTTCAGCACAGTCGTGGCCTTGGATTATAAAAAAATCAGCCAAATGTAGCAAAGTCACAGCCGCCAGAAAAGGTGTCGCAGCTACCGGAAAAGGTGTCGCAGCTGTCGGAAAAAGGTGTCGTAGCTGGCAAAAAACAGTGTCCCATCTATCGAAAAAGATGAAAAATGCGTTAGGTTGATGGAATTTGACGGTGTTCCAGCTGCCGAAAAAAATGAAAATGGACAAAAATAAAACAGTGTTGCAGCTACCGGAAAAGATGAAAAAGACGTTACATTGAGAAAAGTTGACGGTGTTGCAGATGTCGAAAAAGATGAAAATGGACAAAAGTAAAATGGTGTTGCAGCTACGTGGAATGAAATAAGGGCAGAAGTTTTACGGTGTTGCAACTGTGCAAAATGAGGTAAGGGTGGAAGTTTTACGGTGTTCCAACTGCGCAAAACGGAGTAAGGGTGGAAGTTTTACGGTGTTGCAGCTAGAACAGATTTATTCAAGGAATTTTCTTCTGGTGAAGGGAGTTATAGAAGAACGACACCGGTCACCAGGACCGATGATGACCACCGCTCTTTAGGTGCTTCCTTACACATTTCATAAAAAAATGGATCAAGTGCAAAAGAAAACAACAGCAAAAACAAACAATTTATTTATGTACAAAAATTCATATGAGATTTACAGCGATTAACTAAGGATTGACAGGGGCAGAAAAAAATTCTTTCCCTTGTGCTAGCTGGTAGTCTGGATCAGCTACAATCTGTGATGTAAATGCATCCTTTGAAATGGTTTATGGTACAGCTGCATCCTATGACCATTAGAAAATAATGGTGTGCGGTTCTCATCAATGGTTACTAGGCAGACCGTACCATTATCAAATACTCTGTCTATTAGGTATGGTCCCAGCCATCTTGTGCATAGTTTACCCTTGAAATATATTTTTAATTGTGAATCATATAATAGTGCCCAGTCTCCCTCACAGAATACTTTCTTCTTGATGAATCGATCATGCCAATTGGACCTCTGTTGCTGGATTAATATAGTCTGATCTACAGCAGCTAATTGGTTCTCGTCAAGTTCGTTCAATTGATTCAATCTTCTATTTTGGGATTCAGTTACATCTAGGTTTACCTTTGTGGCTGTCTTCAAATTATTAATCTCAAATTCAATTGGGAAGACGGCACTTTTCCCATACACCAAGTCGTAAGGAGAAGTGTTGCACCAAGTGGTATGATATGCCCACAATGCTTCCGGAATTCTGTCATTCCAATCTCTACGATGGCTCTTGACCGTCTTAGTAAGGATAGCTTCAATGACTTTGTTAGTGCTTTCCACTTGGCCATTGGCTTGGGGATGGTAGGGTGAAGCTATCTGGTGTTGAATATGGTACTTCCATAGCAGAGCTTCAAATTGATGCGACACAAACTATGATCCTCCATCGGTAACCACTTCCTTGGGTAACCCGAAATGGGTAAAGATTTCACTATACAGGAAATCAATCACATCCTGGTCATTGGCTTTCACCAGAGCCACAACTTCTACCCATTTCGTCATGTAGTCAGTACATACCAAAATGTGGGATTTCTACTTGGAATGAGGGCTGATAGGAGCAATAAAATCTAAAGCCCACCTATCAAAGGGTTCAAGCACTAATTGTGGTTGAAAAGGAATTTGATCTAATCTATTGGGTTGGCCCATCCTCTGGAAACTATCACAATACTGGAAATATCTTTTTGCATCCCTGAAAAGGATCGGCCAATAGTAGCCCATTCTCAGCGCTTTGTGTCCAGTCCTTCTATCTACAAAATGCCCCCTCAAAACTCATCATGGCAGGCCTTCAAAATATGGAATATCTCATCTTCTCTTACACACCTTCTGATCTCAAGATTAGGGCCTATGTAGAAGAGATGACCATTTACCCAACAATACCTGGCACTTTGCTGAATAATTTTCTTTTTTTATCTTTTGGACAAATGTGCTGGAAGCTTTCCTGTAGCCAAGTAATTAGCGACATCTGCATACCAAGGGGAGTGAGCTAAAACTATAAATAAGTGTTCATCTGGAAAAGAGTCCTCAACAGGAAAATTATCATCACTGTTAGTGAAACGAGATAAGAAATCAGCGACAACATTTTCTCTTCCATGTCTGTCTATAATTGTAATATCAAACTACTGTAATAATAAAAGCCATCCAGACACCCTGGCATTAGTAACAAGTTTATTCATTAGATATTTGATGGCAGAGTGGTCATTGTGCACAAATGTAGGATATCCCATAATATAATGTAGAAATTTGTTAATGGAGTAAACAATGGCTAAGAACTCCTTCTCGATGACAGTATAATTAAGTTCAATGGGGGATAAGTTTTTACTAATATAATAAACTACATAAGGTACTTGACCATCCTGCTGTCCTAAAACTGCTCCAATGGCAGTATCAGAAGCATCTGAAGAAATATGAAAGGGTAGGGTCCAATTGGGTCCTCTTAAGATGGAAGCTGTGGACAGCTTCTCCTTAATTTTAACAAATGTTGTCTAGCATGCCTCATTCAAAACAAATTGCATGTCCTTCATTAACAGTGAAAACAAAGGAGAGGGAAGTTTGGAAAAGTTTTCTATAAATCTTCGGTAATATCCAGCATGCCCTAGGACACTTCGCACTTCTTTTTGAGTTACAAGAGTAGGTATATATCTTATTACCTTGATTTTTTAGGGATCCAGCTGGATGCCATCAGCAGAGATGAAATTCCCCAATACTACTCTTTCACTCATCATCATATGGCACTTTTCAGTGCTTAAAGAGAGTTGGGTCTGTTCACAGCGAGTTAAAACCTTTTCCAAATTTTTCAATGCTTCTTCAAAATCCTTGCCGTAAGGAGTAAAATCATCCATAAAAATTTCCATACTATCATTAACTAATTCTGAAAATATGCCGATCACAGCTCTTTGAAATGTTGTTGGTGCATTGCATAAACCAAAGGGAAGCACTCTGTAAGCAAAAGTTCCTCAGGGATAGGTGAAGGTATTTTTATCCTGGTGTTCAGGAGAAATCTGGATCTGATTGTACCCGCTAAACCCATCCAAGAAGGAGAAGAACTTCTTCCCCGATAAGCTGTCAAGTACTTGATCGATAAAAGGAAAAGGAAAATGATATTTTTGTGTTTCCTTGTTCAACTCTCTATAGTCCACACAGACTCTCCATTTACCATTTTTATTGGGTACTATTACGAGTGGGGACATCCACTCACTGTCTGAAATGGGATATATAAATCTTGCTTCCAAGAGTTTCTAAATTTCTTCCTTCACTATGTCCATAATATTGGGGTTCATTCGTCGTTGAGGTTGGCACATAGGCCAAGAGTCACTTTTAATATAAATATGATGGGTGCACATGTTAGAGGGAATACCCCTCATGTCTGTGTACTCTTAGGCAAATGCCCCTTTGTGTTCTTTTAAGAGACTGATCAGGCGCTTCTGTTCATCTAGGGAGAGGCTGGGGTTAATATTCATAGTTTTTCCAAACTCTACCTCGATAGGAATACTTTTCGAATTTTTCAATACTGGAACTATATGAGTGTCACTGACAAATGTCTCTTCTGTGAGATTTTTTTGTTCCTCCTCACCTAGAGTAATATTCAGGATTTGATAAATTTTCTTATTGACAGAAGTGGTTTCACTGATGAAATTATTAATGGCATCGTCTTCAGTTTCATCCTTAAAGGTTAAATCCTTCCCTATTGTTAATAATGGTTGAACGCCCTCTTCTTCCTCTGGCTCCATCCATAAAGAAGTTTTAGCTTCTAATCTCGGTCGAGCTGGAGGATAGAGAGTGAGGTTATTTCTCTTAGTGCCATCTAATATGGTCATAGACCTAGATCGGCAGCTGATGCAAGCATCAGCTGTAGCTAACCAAGGCCTTCCCAGGATCATTGGGTGTCCTCCTAGCTGCGACTTAGGTTGTAAAACCAAGAAGTTAGCATGGTACTCTTAATAATCAATTGAGATGACGAGATCATCCAAAATTCCTTCAGGTTTAATAGTGGATCTATCTGCCAGTTCTAAAACGGTGGGGGTTGGCCTGAGGTTAGTGAGCCCAAGTTTTCTTACAGTTTCAATAGTCATAACATTAATCACTGCTCCTAAATATACCAGTATGTTGGGTATCTGTGTATGCCCAATCTGCACAGTGACAGTGGGATTCCCAGGATCGTCATATTTGCCAAAAAGGGTTTTTCCCATTAGTAATGCAGATAATTTCCCTATGACATGGACAGTGGGAGGATCCCTGGGTTTCCTTCCTGGTTTCCTTGTGCATAGATCCCAAATAGTTCTAGCATATATAGGTACATCTTGAAGAGCTTGAAGGAGGGAAATTTTAACATAAAGGTTTTTTAACTCTCCTAAGAGGTTAAACTAAGGTTGTCCCACTACCTTTGGTATCATTAATATTTCAGGGTACGGTGGTTTCCTAATCAGCTGGGTAGGTTGTGTGTCGCTAGATGTATTATTCTATGTTTTAGCCAACACGTTAGTGGGATGTTCATCATCTTCAATGATGGGGGTCACATTAGATAGATGTTATGGGTTCACCCCTTCTTCATGCACAGGGGATGGAACATCCTCAATGATCATAGGCTCCACTACCTTTCCTGACCGTAAGCGAATATTGTTGCAGGGCACAGGAGTAAGGGAGTAAGCAGGCATGTTGACAATCTCAAATTGATGGACTGTTTTATTATTTGGGTTAGGATTAGGTTGAGCAGGCAGCTGAGGTTGTATAGGCATATTGGGAGCAGCATTGTTCTGCAATTGCAGCTGTGACTACTGATAAGGATAAGGGTATTGAGGAGGGTATGGTTGTTGAGAAAATGGTTTATGTGGAGGCTGTTGAGGAAGCTAGTTCCCTAGATGGAAATTCCTCCATCTAGGAGACCAAGAATTTGGTTGGTGTGGTGGCTATGGTGGCTGAACCCAGGAGTTCCAGGAGTTAAAATTTTGCATTGAAGGTTGAGAGGGGTACCATTGAGGATTAGAATAATATGAAGGAAATTGTGTATTCATGTGCTGCATATTATTCCAATTATTCATGTTATTCAAAAATGGAAATGAGTCTGGAGTCATACCTTGATTTCGAGGCTTCCAGGGATTCTTTTGTGCAATAAAGTAAGCCGGTTCCATCTCTGGAGTTTATGCCTATAGAAAAGCCTTCACTTGGGGTAGTGATGGGCATTGTTTTGTGTCATGGTTCAGCTCGCACAGCTGACACACTTCTATCTTGTCGAGTGAGCACTCCCTTAGAGGGTGGTTCTTTCTACATCGAGGGAATAACACACCTAGTGTGAGATCCTCTACTGCTTGTTTCTGCTTTGCCCTCAGGATGTCTATTTCCAAGGAGATAGAGCTTATCATTTCTGTTTTGAAATTTTCGAGGAGGTTTCCTATTTCTGCACAGGTGGCTCCTCCATTAGATGACTTATGAGTTCTGTCGAAGACATCATGTTCTAACTTGTATGTTTGTCCCACCTGTTATTCCTAGAATATCCCCTGGATTACCTTTTATATAGTTCCACAATTTTCTCAAAAGATTCCTTGGAGATATCCCCCTTTCCTAACATGTTTAACATATCTAGGAAATCATCCCCAATCCCACGAAGCAGGATTATTTTGAGCACATCTAACCCCATATTAATCTTTCCAGCTCTCTACACATTATATAAAATCCTCTCGACAAAATATTCTAGACTTTCATCATCCTTCTGTACCATTTTAAACAGTTCTTATCTCTTGTCCTTGGTATTGCAATACTCCTGATATTTCTCCAGGAACACCTGTTTCATCCTGTCCCAATTAGTGACAGTTTCACCTCCTATGCTCATAAACCAACATAATGCATTGTCCTTCAAAGTGGCAGGGAAGAGTTTCAGCTTCTGTGTGTTGGTGGCGTAATCATAGCTGTGACAAAGGATATCAAATTTGAAAAGAAATTCATCTGGATCCTCTACTGCTTTTCAATAAAAGCGAGGCAACATCGACGGTGATATATTTTTCATAGGGGCTATCCCTTCTGGTTGTTGAATTGGGAACTGAAGTGTAGCCACCATCCCTTCAGGCAAGGAATTACTTTCATGATGATGTTTTTCTCACATTGCCTCTTCCTTTTCGGATTCGTATATGTTACTCATATCTTCTTCTGTTTTCTCCTCTTCATTCTTCCATTGATCAATGAATTTATGATGGAACTATGTCCACTCCTCCTTAGCTACAACCTTCCCGTTAATGTGATATATCAGATCTCGATCAGCAGATCCTGCAGTACTAACTTTGTCCTCCTCTGCAGGGATATTCGAGGGTGTTGCAGCTACTCGTGTGTTCTCCACTGTAGAACCTGACGCTGGCACTCTAGGATTGGTAGGGCTTCTTTTGATAGGTGTTTCCTGATAGCGAGCCCTGGTAGAAGAATTGGTTCTATCAACCATATCATTAATGAATGTTCTTCTCCCCAATTCTAGACCTTGACCACCTACAATGTTAGTGTTTTGTGCGGTTCTGGGATTTGTAAGATGGTCACACTTTACTCTTCTTGTATTCATGCAACCCAAATCATTCCAACGAAAAACTGAAGAAGAATGAATAGAAACAATTACAAGATGCAACTATGATAGTGTTTAATATTTATCCTCCCTGGCAACGGTGCCAAAATGTTGGGCACCCGATATGCAAGTTACTTAAAGCTAACATACAGAGTGTTCAATATTTATTGTCAACCCAGGGAAGTCTTTTATTTCAAGGATAGAATGCACTATATATGCTTAAACACTGAGTTGCTATAAGTAAACAATCATATTCTCTGCTTAGCTACGCTCATCCCAAGGATCCACTTAATCTAGTTTACTCTCTAAAGAATATAGTAACAATTACCTTTTACTGTTCTTGATCTAGAATTGAAAGATTCAAGAAATCACATCTATATTACTTTTGCAAAAAAGAGAAATCCTGTTTACCAAACCACCTAATGATTCACCCAACTATCTTGATCTAATTATTCTAGAAGTCCAGCAAACATGAATTGAGTTCAGCTATTCTAGAAATTCATAATACAGGAATGAAATTCTGCAACTACAAAAGCAAAGGAACAAATTGCAAGAATATATAGAAACAACAATTGGAATATCTAGGGATGAACAAGGCTATTACAGCTACCACACAGTTGCATAAGGAACAATTACCTATACAGTGGATTGTCACACCATACCACTGCATCTTTTCAAGAGATGCAATTAATAACACGCTGTAAATCAACAACTGTTGCAGCATACTATGAGGAAATGAAATTACACAACATCACACGACAAAATAATTATAATTTCCTAATTTAACTCAGCAATCCCTATGGGAAGGCGGGCCCAACCTCCATACAGAGATGCTAGAAGTAACGCACGTTAAAAAAACTGAGATCTGAAGTGACTCCTTGTATTAAAGAGGGCAGATGAATCACGCAACCTCAGTCATAGCTAATACAATAATTTGGTTAAAGGTTCAATCCTTGGCTCAGAATAGCTCCCCATATTTATACAATTTCAATCATAACGTCTTTTCCTATTATTGGGCAGCCATGAAGATCTCTAATCTTCAGGGTGCCTCAATTACAATAACTGTTACAGTCGTGGCAGGATGAGAATAGAAAATATAGGGAAGCTATTAATTGACCTAGAAATAATGTTCCTAATTGATTGAGCAGGTATTCCACAGATCACAACTAATTTTGAGTAGCGGCATACTGTCACCTCCAAATCTGACGTAATATGTTGCAGCTACCCTTGTACAGCTTGCATGGAATGATACACTAGGGCTGCGTTCTTTGGGAAATGGTGGGATGGATGGCGATCAGCTTTAGCAACGAATGTCCATCCTTCCCTCAGCATGTTTGNATAAACCATCATATGTTAGCATATCTTAAGATATAGAGCCTTGATTACCACAATCCTAAGCATTAATAAAATAAGACAATGATTAACCATACCTTTGTGACTTGGGGGGCAAAGTGAGGGAAAAAAAGTCTTTTTAGCATGCAGAATAGGGTAGGATGAGGACAAAATAGGTGGATAAGGATGGTCAAAAAGGGGCCATTTCTGGTCCCAACAGAATATACAGAGCGGCTACTCATTTTGTAGCACAATTACACCATTTTCATGCCTTATTGTTATTAATATTTGATGAGACTTGTGTTTAGTCCTAGATTATTGTGATAGATTAATAGATTACTTGTCTATGACTGTATGACTAAATGAGCCTAGAATCAGAAATGATTGAATGATGAGTAAAAATTTCCTTTCTGCATTTTTCCACTCATCTTATGATGAAGTACTCTAGTACAAAAGGATTATTTAGCTGTAGATAGGAATCATTATACATAGATGAAATGAATCTGAACTAGTACTGAATTGTAGAGTTTCCATTGAACAACAATCTTTCTTCTGATAAGATTACTAACAGTATCATCAAATAACTATGTTAACATGGGAAGCTTTTATTGTTATTTTTTCAAGCTATTTATTATAATAATCCATTCTAGGACTTAACCTTTTATACAAAAACCTCTATGAATATTACAGAGACTCTATTACAGCAAGATTAAGTCACACAGTCATTACTCTATGTGAACTATAGTACATTAACATTTACTATATTACAATATATTTATTTACATTCAGTAAAGAAAAAACAATCATTTTAATACTTAAATTATAAGCAATTGTTCTAGATATATATTATAGTAAATAATGCACAGTTAAACCTCCCTTCAACTGTTTCTTTTAAACATCTAACACAGTAAGTTCAGGATGAACAGTCAATAGACTCAAAATGGTTAGGATTATAACATCTATTGTATTATAGTATATAAAATAAGTACTTAGTAAACCAAATCTTAAACCATCATTATAATTATAATATTATCAATAATATTTGTAAACAGTGCTTCTAAACCCTAATCCACTATTATAAACTTTCATATCCTTTTACAAAACCTATGTATAAAAAAAAGGTAGATTTTCAGTTATTCCTTTTTAAAAGGAAGACTATTAAATCCAAACTATTGTTTATACTAAAAAAACGAAGTTTGAAGATAACCTAAAATATCAAAATTATTTATTAAAACCAAAACCCTAGGTTAATCATTTACAGTACCACAATTACAAATAAAATTACAATAACTGATTTTTCAAATGGCTTTACCTAGTCCCAACCGTAGTAGAATTTACAACAAGTTGTGGACAGAGCATAAAACTCTTTACCAAACATATTACACTGTGCATCAGAAAAATACAAAAATCGATATAATACTATCAATTATTACATTGTGGCTGAAAGCTCTCTTACCAAAATAGATTCTTAATTTATCAGTAATTTAACCTTTACAGTCGCCACGGTAATTAAAACCAATATGCCTTAACATTTTTGAAGCCACGAAAGAGTTACAATGGTCTAAATCTTCCACATAACTTAATTAAAGTTGGTAAAACGATAACAAAAAACCTGGAATAGTAATATTATACCCTAAATCGACATTACAAGAATCGTAGCTCATTCGTAAAACCTAAGGGTTTGTTATTGGTACAACAGATCCCATGTTATTCTCACACTGGAGCCCAATTACGCATATAAAGGTAACTTAGTAGAATCCTTTATCCATTTCTTGGCTACTATTACATGTTTCCTTACTTCTAGGATTTTCTAACTTAACCAAAATTCCTAAAAATCCATGCTTGATTTGTGTGTTTTTATGATGCGGAAAGCTTGTTTTGTTTGAGATTGTTTTGCTATTCCACACCCTGCACCCCGCAACCCACAAATTGCGTGATGCAGGATTGTGTATTCAAATGTTTTAAGATTCCTTATCCCACATCTCGCAAGTGTGGAATGCAGGATGCGGAAGATTTTTTATAGATATGCTTTGGTCAACCCACAACCCGCATCCTGCATAAGTGCATAATGTGGGGATTAGGCTGTCATTTGTTATACCGTTCAGTTTGCGTGTTTTCGCAACCCACATCCCACAAAGTGCAGAATGCGGGATGTGGAGAGGTTCGAATAAACTTTTTTTTTTTGCAATCCCGCACCCCGCACCCCGCAAAATGCGGAATGCGGGTTACGAAATGATTAATAAAAATTAGATTTTGTAATTTAATCCTGCATCCCACAAAGTCTAATCTTGACTGTTGTTTTCATCCTCATCCTACGGTCTGAATTATTTCCTACAAATTATATATATGCTGGTATTATTCATGATTTCTTCATTTTTTTACCACTGTAACTTGTTGTGCTGCGTGAATTTACCTTGAATTTTTTACCAAGCAATTTTGCCATTATTCACTCTGGTTTCACGTTAGTTATCGAGTCGCCTTTCCAAATTTGAATTGTGTACTATTGTTCCTATCTAAATTAGTTTTAATATCTGGTTTATGCGTCCAATAGGGCATGGAAACCTCCAAAATGCCTCGAATTACCCAGCGCAAAAACCTCCAGAAAGATATGCTCACCAAAGACCCAAATTTCGGTGTCTTCTCTGATACCAGTTGTCGTGTTAGCGAAACTTACCATCTACATTGGTCCCAAATCTATTCTATCTTTGACAATAATGAACTTTCATACTTTCAAGATGACAAACTCATTTACAAGAGAATTAGGGATTTTGGCATCCACATGATTACTGGAAGACCGGTTGTTCTCCATTACAATCACACAATTAAATGGAATATTGACCACGCCAATCCAAAAAACCGTTCTTTTAACACTAGTACTGGATTGCATCTGGCCAATTTTCGTTCTGAGACCTTTGTGAAAATTTATGCTCTCAAACCTTTTATGCAGCTCCTTAATGCTGATTTTGTTAAAGCTGCCAAGTCCAAGTAAAATTTTGACCAAATGTTGAAGTCCTAGATGGTCGAACCATGTAAATTTTCCTAGAGAAAAGATGAACTTTACCCCATTGAATGGTTCAAGGAACCCTATTTCCTGCTTGTAACAATGTTGTGCAAGATCTATGGTCTCTCCAACTGCTCTGATTTCCCATCATGTCATAACTACAAGTGAATCCCTCCCTTGGGCTTCAATCCTATCTTTAGAACTTAAAACTACCATACAGGAATTCCAGAAAGCTACTTCCAGGAAGAAGCCCAACTTCTTCTTCTCCACCTTCATTGTGGATATCTTTTGCACCAAGTTCTGTTATCCAAATATGGGATGGAGTTGGGTACTACCAGCCCCACCCATACACATTTACCATTCGGAGCTAAGGGACACCAATTATGTAACCAAATTTTATGACATCTGTGAGAGTTTCCTCGGCCGGGTTTATTTCCTAATTTTCAACAAGGAAGCTCCTGTATTCTCCCCTGAATCCAAAACCCTTATAGCCACAATGGGAGATTGGTATGTTGGTGAGTCATTCACATATATCAAAGTCTTAGGTAGCAATTTTGCTCATATGCTACCAAAATTTGTGCCTGATAGATTAGTTCTAGAAGAGATCTCATTTCAAACGGTGACCGAAGGGATATATAAGAAATGTGCAGCACCCAAGAGGAAAGTCGATTCTTTGGTAGAAATGTTGCTCATATGCTACCAAAAGTCATTCCTGACTGGTTGGTTCTAGAAGAGATCTCATTTCAAACGGTGACCGAAGGGATATATAAGAAATGTGCAGCACCCAAGAGGAAAGTCTGGCCCAAATTTCCTTTAACCCTTGGATACTTGAGCATATCGACCTCCACCTGGGCTTCAGAAATTAGTGACCACATAGTGTCACTCAAACTGAGTTTTGATAGTGAAAGACAACATGCTCCCAAAGGGATTGTGTATTTCCATCTCAAGCAGAATCACTTCAAAGTAGGGTACACTCATGATGAAGCCCCATATGGATTCATCTATCAGGGGGTTGATACTTTCTCTGAAGTTTTGGCAAGGGATAAAAGTAAAGAAGAACAAAGTCACATTCTGCTATACCAGAAGGAAATCAAGGACAGGGTTCGACATTACAGGGCTATGGAGTTAGACATTCTAGAAAAAGTGATGAAATACAGGGAAGTAAATGAAGCTCAAGCCATAGCAAAGGAGGCACTAGCAGCAAAAAACACATCCATGGTAACCAATTCATATACAGATAAAGGGAAAGGTCCCATGGAAGAAATTCCCCAGGCATCTGTTGAGCAGCAGGTCAAAGCTTATTTACATACTTCGGAGCATATCAAACAGAAACTGAGCAGAATGACTTCAACACTGGACACTCAAGAAATTACAACTTCTCAACCAGTTGAAGCCACTCAGGTAACCACTATTGTTGAGAAAGCTCAATCTGAACAAACCTAGGTTGAGGAGAATCCATTCAAAAGGTTGAAGGTTCGAGTTTCATCCATCCCTGTGTCTACTATAGACTTGACCCATTCAGAGGAGGAGGATGAAAGGATTTCCCCTGTGCCTATTACAGTAGAATCTAGAAATGCTAATGATTTACATGATTTTATCAATTTGTTTAATGGTAGTAGGGTTTAGTAGCTTTATCAATGTATTAACCAGGTAATACATTGATAAAGCTTTAAAGAAATTGATATTCTTTAACTATCTTTATCTATTTCTGCAAGTGATTGAAAAGTGAAAGTTTTACAACTTATAAGTTGGTTTTTCAACTAACATGTGTATATGTAGGTTATATTGAATGATTTAATATTGGTTTGCTTTTATTTAATTTTTATTAAACAATTGTGATTTGAGTGAGAAGTTTGTCATCCTATTTACATTTCCGTTAATGTGGTGAATTACTTGTTCTTCAAATACCTCAAGACAACCTCTAGCCAATTCAACATCCATTTCAAAGTATTTTAGATCTAGATCAAGTTTCCTTTTCTAGTTAGGTTTAAATTTTCCTTTTATTTACACCATCCATCTTGTTTCCCAATCTGGGAAGCAGATCCTCTGTCGATCAAACTATCAAAATCCAGTGGAGGCTATTGAAATATCTGTGGGAGATCACTACTTTAAATAGCTCGAGGATAAATAAATACCTGCATGGGATT
This sequence comes from Pseudotsuga menziesii, assembly GCA_001517045.1. Lineage (NCBI taxonomy): Eukaryota > Viridiplantae > Streptophyta > Pinopsida > Pinales > Pinaceae > Pseudotsuga > Pseudotsuga menziesii. Next base: position 291,904 of record LPNX011044107.1, on the reverse strand, counting down.
GTTTGAAGCCTTTGGCTAGGTTTTCTCTGTGTGTTGTAAGCCTTAGACATCCTTTTCAGCTACATACACTAAGGAGGCTTCAACAGGGTTATATTTAAGAATGGCTATATGGCCTCCATCACAATTTCAAAACAAAACAACAAGTTTTTCCATAAGCATTCTAAACACTACAATAATAATCCTCAAGCACCATCGACAACACTACGGACACAATCAACGAAGGGTACCCAAGGATGGGACCGAGGCTTACCAAGCCTTTCTCACTCACCCTTTAGTTTTAGAGGGTTCATCTTCAACCTTCAACTATGTACCTTCACCTACCTACAACCATACAAACAGATTCGAATTGTTAGTACATAACTGGTGTAGATAATAATAAGTAAAAGAAATAAAAAATTCTTGGAGGATTTTTCATTTCGACTTACCATATTAAACATTGATCTCAATGGAACAGCAATGTATAATAAACAGAGCTTAAAAACTGCTAATGCCACGACAATAAGAGTAAACACTATTTTAAAACATTGAGCTAGAAGATACGGAGATGGCGAAGAACCAGGGGTCGAGTCTGCTAACTCCACGGGCATCCAAGAGTGACAATCGTTGCACAGACCTAAGGAGGCCGAGGGCCTGTCGGCCCACTCTCCCTTTCCAAATGTAAACAGCAATTGAAACCCAGCGAGTGTTAGGGTAAGGCTTTTAATTACTTTGCATAGGGTTTATCACTCAAAACCCTTCATCAAACAATCATCCACCATGTGGAATCCACTAACATTGAAATCTTATATTCATTTGATATAGTTGAACCTGCATTTTTGTGTACCATGAATACCATCACATTCGTTAGAAATGAATATTTCATTCTTATGCATAATGGTAGTTGTAAACTTTTATATTTGTTAAAACAAAAAATAATAATAATACTATTACCTTTGTGAAAAGAAATAAACAAATCATATTTTGGTATGTTGGAGCTTCGAGCTAGGTTAAAGTATTATTTTATGCATTGGCTATATGCTTAGGATTGTGTTGTACATTGGTATTTAGTCATTAGCTTCATTTATAAAAATATTAATTGTTATTCCTAAGTTAGTTTATATGGTATGCATCGAATATATATCCCTAGGTTAGTTTGTTTATTTTTGCAGTAAGTTCTAGTGAAAAATTAATAATGATAACATTAGGCCTTAGTAAGTTCTAGGTTTAGCATGGTTAAATATCATAGTTATAAAACAATAGTAATGTACTCAGGCTTCTAGTCCCACAACAACTAACTCATGTTTGATCAATAGTATTTACTATAGGCCTAGGAAATTCTTACACCTCGATGTTTTTAGACATTATTTAGCAACACCTTGGTAGTTGAATCTTGATTCAAAAGTTTGAAGAACTTTCCTAACTTACTCGTTTAGTCTTCCGAGCCTTAAATTTTTCTTACACCGTAAACCTGGAAGTAAATTTTTACCTATAAGTCCTGTACAAGCATCAGATCTGCGTTAGCTTTGAAAAATATAAGTAAGCCTCGGGCTAACCTCAAGCCCTCTTCAATAAGAAAAAACAAAAAAACCATCAGAAACATACACACTCTTACAAACAAACCAATGAACTGAATTCAACAATTTGAAACGCTTTAACTTTTACAAAACATTTTATTCGAGACTGAAAATCAATATAGATTGAAATACAGTTAGTAGCAGGTAACTTACAAGTTAGTAAGTAAAATTATGTATCCTTTTAGTCACAGTTAAAAAATGAAATTAACTACTGAGTTTCTCTTAATATCATGTCTTTTAATCTGTCTGTTAAACTAGACTAAAGATCATTATTACACTAGCATTTTGACTATGATTTAGCATTTAATATCACATAGAAAATTTTTAATTTTTGTGAATTTTTGGGGATGTCACAATGAGAGGGTATCCACTAAGTTTATATTTTATGTGGATAACAATGAAATATGCTAGATACCGCCATGTATCTATTGTTACCATAATGTGTTCTAATATGTGATCTAGACAAACTATAGAAGTATCTGCAAGTTGTAGAACTTTAGTAGTTTGTCTTAATAGGCTTTGAATATCAATTTTGATCATGGTATATTGAGTCATCACGTTTATGGATGCCCCCAAGTCAATGAGAGTTTTAGAAAATAGTTTATCTGCTATGTAGACGTTTACTATTGGGCTTACTGGGTCAACATATTTTGGGTTGACAACTCTTCCTAGCATGAGGTCTACCAATTTTCCTATGGCTTTGATCTCTACAGGGTCATTTATTTTTCTTCTTGGAATTTTTATGAAAGTGTCTCTAATGTATTGTTTATAGATATGGATTTCCTTATTATCTTGTAGAAGGGGAATTTTAACACACAAAATTTTCAGTTCGTCTAGTATGGGGTTTTCAGGTTTTTCAATTTGTTTGGATTGTAGCCTCTGTGGAAACAGTGGAATAAGAGATGGTGTATTTGCGATATGTTGTTCTTATATTATAGGTTTTTTTTCCACGGGTTCCTCTTCTAGAGTATTATGTTTTGAGAGATAAGGAGGTGTATATAATTGTTCTTCTGGTTCATATATTGGGTGTGTTACAATTCTTCTAGAGCGCAAGTTCAATTGATTTATTTCTATGGTTTCTAGAGAGTATGTTGGATATTTGGATACTTCATTAATATATGTGGGTTGAACTTGTTTATTGTTAGAACTTGTAGTGGGTTGGGTTGGAAAAGGGTGGACTCGATATTGGAGGGTAAGTATTTTGAACTTAAGGTTGAGTGGCCTGGTCACTAGAGGAGGCATAAAATTAGGTAGTTGTCATCTTGTGGTAGGAAAGTTATGTCCATATGTAGCATGCATGGGTTGAGGATTCTGCCATGGATTCTACATAGTTGGTGCACAATTAGGTGCAGGGTAAGACTATTGGCCATATGGGTTTGGTAGTGCATAGGTGGGATGAAATTTTTGTTGGTTATAAGGTTGTTGATATGGTGGACCATATGTATGGTAAGATGGTTGTATTTGAAGTTTGATTATTGTGGATGATTATAAGGTTGTTGGAATGGTCTCTAGAGTCCTAGTCTCCTAGGATTGATGTAATAGAGATATTTTTTGTGTCTGATGGTTCATATAGGTTGGATTTTAGAGAGCTTAAGTAAGGACAGTTATCCATGGGGTGTGCATCAAAATAGATCCCACAATATTCATCTCTTTTAGCACTGACTTGCATAAGATTTAGTGGGAACTCATTTTTTTATTCTTCTTTCTACAATCTAGTTAGAAAATGTAAAATTATCAATTCCACAATATCTTCAGATTATATTGAACCTCACAGAGAAAGAAGAATGAAGGAAATCAATTTACAGTGAAAATTTAATAAACATGCATAGTGAATTGAACATAGAAGGAACTCACAAATTGGAGCAATAAAAGGACTTAATATTCATTATCCAGTATACAATACTTCCATGATACAAAAAAGGAAATTTGAATCCTCTACGAGTGATTTGAATCCCATGACTTATACATGACTAAATTTGGTAAAATCACCACTAGAGACTCACTAATGCAACTCCGGAAACCTAAAATGGTGAAAAGTTGATTAACTAGCCATGGTAGGTGAGAAAATGTGCCTTATTCCTCAAATAATCAAAGGAGGCACTTTTCTAACTGAGAGTGAACTTAATGTGGGCCATCGGAGCATGACTCAATAATGACTCTGGTGAACTGAAAGTGGAACTCCCCTCACTCAAATTGGACTCCTAAAATATAGGGATTGGTCTCTAGAGCTCCTAAATTGATGCATGAAGGTGCATCAAGTGGTAGGTGGTCCCCAAATAACTTATCCATGGTAGTAATGAAGTGATAATATTATCCTAATCTAGGAAACTAGAAAAAAAATACTATGGTGGACAAGGGAGGATTACAATAATCCTAACAGAAAAATAGTCAAATCTTTGCCTCATTCTTATTTCTTTAATTTGGCTTACATGGAATCCATTTGTAATTCCATTGAGTGTAAGATATCTGTTTCCATATCATCTAGTAGATTCCCCAAATATGATTTGATGATTATGGAATTGGAAGGTCATGCTAAATGATCAAAAGGATCCCTTCCCCTAGGTTTCTTCTTTATGGATCTGGAATGATTTATGAAAAATTATTTGATCTCTTCATAGTGTTTTTGGTAGATATATTCATCAGCTAAGATATTTAAAGTTTCTAGGAGATCTTCTCTCACTCCCCGAATAAGTACTAGTTTCAAATATTCCTCATCCAAAGTATAGGCATGAGCATGTTTTTAGCTAAGCATAAATAATTCCTCATAATCTTCTAATTATTCATTTGGTCCTTGTATCATTCTAAAGATCTTGTCCTTGGTTTCCTTGGCTTTACAATAATATCTGTATCTTTCAGTGCAAGTATCTTTCATTTGAACCCAAATAGAAAGATTATTGGGATCTAAACTCATAAACCATCTTACTTAAGAGTATTTAAAATTTAAGGGGAAGAGTTTTAACTTTTTGTGCATACATGGTGTAATCATAAGTTTTACATACCACCTCAAATTTAAACAAGAAGGTGTTTGGGTCCTCTGGGGTTTTCCCATGAAAATTGGGAAATGTAGCAGGGTTAATGTTCTTCATCCTAGCTTCGTCATTGGGAACTCCTCGAAAAGGAAAATCAAAAATAGGGGGTCACTCTTCGTTGTTATCTGAAATGTTGTGGTTTTCACCTCCTACGTTAGAAAAATCATCTGATGGAAAAATACCATGCCCTCTTTCTTCTTCTTGGTGGAATATGTTGAGCAGATGATGAGTTAGGAATCTCTAGATTCTCGTCTTACTTGTTACTACCAAACTCATGTTTTTCTCTAAGCATTCATTCATTCTAAGGTTGAAGGTGTTTTTGTGTTTTTTCTCTCTTTTTTGTCTCTTATGTATTTTTGTAAATTTTCTCTCATGGTTTTTCTTGTTTGTCCAGAGGTTTTTAAGAGGCTAATTATTCTAAGAAAGAAATAAAAGAAAAATAACTAATGAAAAATTTTTTTTTAGCAAAGGGAATTACCTAGTAGCATGTCTTCTTACTACTTTCTCTCTTCAAGCGCAGCCTTCTTATTGCAATAACTAATTGATATTGTCAGGATCCCTTGTGGTCCAGACCAACTACCCGAAAATAGTGGAAAAAGGTGACGAGCCTAATAAATCATCATTAATACCATTTTACATCAAGACAAGATATCAGCAATAATTATGTTTATATACCTTCTACTTTAATTATCAAACCCAGGGATTCGTACAAACTTATGAGGGTTCTACACAATTTATGAAACTACAGTGAAAATTGAATATGCCTAGTAGTATCAAACTTCAATCCAATTCTATCGAAATCGGTACTAATATAAAGAAAAGGAAATTCAATCTAAGGTATAAAGGTTTCAAGAACCATGGATCTACATCATTCAGTCAGGCACATCTCCTTTGGAAGTTTTTTTCAGAGACAGATTTTAAGAAAATATTCACCTAGTTTTTTAACAAACCTTTTGAAATGATTCCCAATCAACCCTACCATTGACATACCAATCCCATATTTTTCTTTTCATAATGTTGATAATAAGATATCATGTGAAAATAAATGAACTTAAATTGCAAAAACGATAAAGGAATTAAAATTGCAGAAAAAACGATTCATTAAATCTACTCTGTTTGGAATAAGAGAGAGTAGTAAATCTGTGGTATGTTTTGTTCTACCAATCATTCATAATTAAACATCAAATCTATTTTAACACACAAATTCATGTAATCACCTATGGACGGGACCTGATCGAAGGTGATACGGGAATAAAAGATTACTCAATAAGTCGGAGAAATAAAGGTCTTCATTTGTATTAAAATAATTGTTTAACATCATGACTTACTGTTTCTCTTCAAACTGTAATCAGAACTAAGTTCATAACAAAATGAGCACTAGCCTTGCTACTTGCTCCCTTTTGGTTTAAATATCAAAATGTATATCTATTCTAATAGTTGATATCTAGTCTATGAAAAATATATCCATGTAATTGACACCAAGGGTGTTGATGAAATCACTTGACATAAGTATTACCATTTATGTGCTTATGCAAATTCAAGAACTAAGCCTGCAAGTGGTAAATCTTCAAGTTGTGTCAAATCTATTACAGGTGTCTTAAATATTGGACTAGAGATGTTGGTCGACTAGGAGTGCTTCACTTATTAGTGATAACGATTTAATTCTTGGATCTTATTCTTTGGTCAAAACTGGGATTTTTGTAACAAAAACTGGTACTACTTATTTTCCATCTTCTTGTTGTCCTTAGATAATTTGAAACATAGTCAAAAATGTCTCTCCTTTTGGGTGTTGAGTCATGGATAAATTAACATGGAATGTGGTTCCTTCATACTCTACTAGATCACTAGTTTAATTAGTATGTTTTTGTTACATTAATCATCAAAAAGGTAAAGAATTAATCAACAAAACAAATATTGTCTAAATCTACATATAATCAAAAGTAAGTGCATTCCTTATCTTAATCTATTTGTTTTATCTCCATAGTTGGATATTAAGATGCTTCATTTTGACCAAGGCAATTATGTATTTTGTAACCAAAGGTAAGAGTGTGAAAATATTATTCACAACAAGATCTAGGAGCTAAGGGAATCCTCACAACTCAAAAAATTCACAAACTATGCAGAAAAAACATTGAAATGAGCAAAATTAACACATAGGAATAGTGTCAATATCTAAAGTTTCTATTATTGTACAACATGTAAATATGTCTAGAACATGTTTATAATACAATAATAAAAAATAGTTATCCTTTGAAGGAAAATTGGATGCATACATGTGGTAGGCTTAGATTGGACCTCAAACCCCTCTAGGTGGACCAATGAGCTCCCAAACCACCTCAAACGGTCACTAATGGCCATGTGAACATGGATGAAGCATGCTAGGACATAAATTAGGGTAGCGTATGCGTGATGGAGTATATGGGTGAGTGGGAGTGGCTCTATCCAGCAATAAATGGTCCAAAAGAGACCAAAAAAACTCTCAAATACCATGCATGGGCAACTTTGGTCAACCATTGTCCTCATTTTAAGGAGTGGGAGTGCACCAAGGACTGAACAGCCATAAATTAGGGTGCATGTGTCTCTAGAATGGTCAAATGAGGGCACTTGGGTGCATTAATGAGTCCAAAACACCAAATACCTTGCTAGAGAAACATAACCAAGGTTTGGACAATATGACATAAGTGTAAAACAAATGAAAGTGTGTCCTAGGTGTATATGACCATGGTACTAGGTGGTATGATGCTCTAACAAATATCCATTAGTTGAAGGTATCCATATATGTTCCTTTTTATATTTTATAAGGAACCAACTCAATTGGGTCGAGTCACTTTCATATATGAATTTCCCATAATGGGATTACTATCTATGGGTCAAAGGATCACCCCCACTAGCTAAATTATTAGCACCATGGAATGAGATACTTAAGGATCATGAATTATTAATGACTTAAGAAGCACAAAACTCAGGAATGGATACATGCAATAAATGGGTGTCCTTGAATAGGTTGGAATTCAATCTCAGTTTGGGAAGAAGAAGTGGATCCATGATCCCTTAATTAAGAAGGAAAGACCCTTTCACCCATGAAAAATTGGAGTTTTATTTAGATATATTTCAGTTATGTATTGACTACATGAAGGTACATGGGTATGATTGGGTAATATTAAATTTCATATTCCACTTATTTAGAATCCTACAAGGGAAGAAAAGAAACATGATGAATTCTATGACACTATCACCCAGAAGGTGGGTTATTATGTAGTTGAATAAATAGAACACCTGAAATATAACTCGAGTACTGTTTACTTGGAATATTCAACCCTACAACCTTCAATCCTTGGTGAGTGAAATAAATTACCTTAAAAGAGGACATACAAAACCTTTGGGCCATATGGGGAGATGATGGGAACTGGACCTTAATTGTAATCCTCCCTTGACCACCATAGTCTAAATGACGGTTCCCTAGCTTAGGAGTATGTTTCCACTTCATTAGTTCCATGGGGAAGATATTTGGGGCCCACATACCACCTGATGTGCCATTTTTCATGATTTTGAGAGCTCTAGAGTGTGGAAATTGAACCCAAGTGATAGATCAATTACACTCACAAAATTTCTAATCAAACATGCAAAATTCATACAAAAGGAAACTGAAATTGGAGCATAAGTTAATCCTCTATTGAATAAGTGTAGATAAGTCAACCATATGAAGTAATAGGCTGCTCAAATATATAATTACATGAAATATTTGAAAGCACTAGGTTGCTATTTGAATTGGTCAAAAAGAAGGCTTACTAAATCTACTCAAATCCCCCATAGGTGCAAGAAAGACTATCCAAATCTATGAAGATGCTCATGAATTGGATTAATAAAGTGGGAAAGATAATAAGTGATGGAAATACAACTCATTCATGATTTTTTTTGGAGAAAAGGAAGGAGGACGATGTGGGAAAAAAACAAGGCAAGTTCTCTTAGACTAGCTTTTCCTTTATGCCTTAAAACAGTTGTAAAGCAAGGCAGCTTTCAGAAAAAGCAGAACTACACTTTTAGGAACTAGGAATAAAATAAGACTTGCTAAAATAGTTTTTAGGATGATTCCAAAGCGCTCCATGACCCATTTTAGAAAGTATTGACTTCTAGGCACATGTAAAAGCCAACTAGCATAGAGAGGAATCAAGACATCTAGGAATAAGACAAAAATGATTAATTAATGTCAAATATGGGTAACTATGGGTTGATTATTCTAACACCCCCCATTAAGTCTAACTTTACGATTAAATTGCATAAAATTATAGAGCCTAGCAACAAGGCTTAGTCACCCTTTACACACTGCATGTCCATACAACCAAGGAAAGAGACAAAAACCTAGTGGGAAAAATCCTCCCTTAAACATGGACAGGAAACAAAATTTTGGAAATCTTGTCATCATTCATGCTTCACCACATGATCATAAATCCCCAGCAGTTATTTGAGATTACTAAATATCTTCTCACAAAACACTTTGGTGAAGATGTCTGCTACTTGCTTTGAAGATGCGCAGTAGGGTAGAGAAATGGTACCATCATATACAATCTCCCTGATGTAGTGCATATGGAGCTTAATGTGCTCGGTTCTCTGTCTTTGAGCTAGATCAGTGGATATTAGAATGGTTCTTTGATTTTCAGAATATATGACTGTTTAAAACTCTGATTCAAAACCACATTCTCCAAGTATTCCCTACAACCATAAACATTGAGTAGCTGCATTCACAACTCCTCTATACTGTGCCTCAGTAGATGAGAGTGCTATGGCACACTGATTCTTACTTGACCAGCTGATCGGTCCTTATGCAAGCATGAACACATACCCTAAATTATAATTTTGATATCTGTTGTCACCTTCCCAATCACTGTCAGTAAATCCAACTAGCTCTAAGTCAGATTTTTCCTTATAGAAAATTCCATGGGTCCTTGTTCCCTGAACAAAGTTTAGGATCCACTTGGCTTCTCTCCAATGGATATCATGAGGCTGATCCATGTATCTCTAATCCACACTAATTGCATAATATAATTCAGGTCGATTATGTGTAATATAGAGAAAACACCCAATCAACTACCTATACAGTGTGTTATTTACCATAGGAGAAGAACCTGCTTCCTTAAGCTTAACTCCTGAAAGGAAGGAGTCTTGCTTGGCTTGCAATATTTCATACTGAACTTGGTGAGAAAATCTGAAGCATACTGTTATTTTTTCATCACATTTAAGCTAGCATTATGATCTTAGGATCTTTTCACTGAGAGAATAACAAGCACAGCAATAAAACACAAGCACATCACAAGAGACAAGAGACACAAAGAGTTTTCCTCGGGGAAACCATAAAGGAGAAAACCCCGCAACTTCCTCTAAGATAGAATCAACACCAAAACAGTAAGAGATCTCCCAAAATAGTAGTAGTCTTCTGTCTTCTGTCTAGTCCAAAAATTTCCTTCTCCAGTAGTGCGCCACACTTGGGAGAGCAAGTGATGTATTTCACTAGTGATAAATAGAGAGACTCTCACTCTCTATTTATATTCATCCGTTCACTTGAATTTCCTTTTCACACGTAGGCTCAACCTAATAATTACTACTCGAGCCTACACCTTAATTAGTGTATAATAACTCAAGTGCCCCGAAACTATGGGGACTTACCTAATGACTTGACATGACTTGTTTACATTATTAATCCTCCCGATCAGAACATCGGGGCATGACCACATGACTCAAATACATAATAGAAACATCCTGGAATAAACATCGGGTTACAATACATAATATACATAGAAGAATACATTCTGAAGTTACATATACATCAACACTCCCTCTTAACTAGGAAGGTATTCTTTCAACACAATTTTCAGCACTGGTCTTCTTCTCTGTATCAGCTGGATCATCTCATCTTCAAGTCATCTTCGTCTTCAATTCATCTTCGTCTACAAGTCATATTTGTTGGATCTGGATCATCTCTCGATCTGGATCAACATAGAACATCATCACTGGATATGGATCATCTCTCGATCTAGATCAACATAAAACATCATCATTGGATCTGGATCATCTCTCGATCTGGATCAACGTAAAACATCATCACTGAATCTGGATCATCTCTCGATTTGGATCAACATCACTGGACTGGATCTGGATCATCAATCGATCTGGATCATCACTGCTGGATCATCATTACTGGATCTGGATCAACACTGGTGCTATCTCATGATTCTTCTCGTCATAGGAAGTTCTACAGAGCCAGCCCTTTTTCATGCTGGTTGTAGGCCTACCCTCATGTAGGTCTTCGCCCAGCACTTACATCTGACTTGCTCATCAGAAAGGCACACCCAGCACTCACATCTGATCATGTAGTAAACTACAATCCCATCAGAAAGGCCCAGCACTCACATTCACCAGCATGATAGGACACACCTACTCTCATCTGTGAAATGGCTCAGCACTTACAACCACCAGCATGATAGGACACACCTACTATCATCTGTGGAAAGGAACAGTGCTCACATCCACTGGCATGGTACGACACACCTACTACCATCTGTGGAAAGGCTCGGCACTTACAATCACCAGCATGGTAGGACACACCTACTACCATCTGTGAAAAGGCTCTGCACTTACAATCACCAGCATGGTAGGACACACCTACTACCATCTGTGAAAAGGCTCTGCACTTACAATCACCAGCATGGTAGGACACACCTAATACCATCT
>LPNX011044107.1:248438-276961 GCA_001517045.1 Pseudotsuga menziesii | reverse complement strand
TCAAGCTATTGTGATAGATCATATTGAAATGAGAACCTCAAATGGAAATACAAAAGATTAGATCTTACCGATTTGAGGTGTCTGTCCTTGTCCCGGAGTTCGTTGATCTAGGGTTGTCGCAGAAACCCTAATTTTCAAAAGTTGGAAACTTTTAGATCTGATTGGAAAAACAGATATATCTCTTCAAATGGAGCTGTCCAATGTATTCATTTTCTGAAAACAGTGGAGGGAAGCTCTCGAAACAGGAAGCCCTAATTTACTGATTTCTTCTGCAGAAATGCCTGTTACTGTTTCTGTGATATCTCCAAAATTAATGATCATATATGTAGGAAATTTCTCACTGAGGTAACCTCACATGTCCCTGATCCCACACCATAGGTTTCATCAGAATTGGTTTCACCATTTGGTATTTATTATCCTTTTCCCAAGGTGACCTGTTACAAGACTGTTCAGAACAGCGAAGTTGTATGGCATGCCACGTGTCCCTGGTTCATCTTCTGAGTCTAATATTCGGACCACCGAAATTAAATTCCGTTCCCTTTCTAGAACATCTTTAGGAATTCCATTTGGACCTTTGTAGCTCAAGATATTGCAGATATCCCTAGATGTCCTATTTAAGGATGAATTCTGGAAGAGGCTGGAACCCTAACTTGGAGAGATCATATCTCCTGAAGTATAGTGAATCGGAGTCTAAGTTTTGTACACAGGCTTCATCAGGATTGTATATTCAGCCCCTGGAATTTTCAGCTTTTGAGACTTCGCAAATATTGGAATATAGGGACTGTACCAAAACTTAGCAGTTTTAGTATTTAGGGTTTCTCCTAGCTCAGGGTCAAACTAGGGTTTGACTTTCTTGGAGTTTCACCCAACCAAATTTCTTGATCCAGATATCTAAACTTTGGTTTTGATGAGGAGAATAACCCTATGCTGGTCTCACTCAAAAATTCCTCTTCTGTAGAAAGCCCTAATTTCCACATCGAAACTGAAAATGCTTGAGATTGAATTCCGCATCAACAGAAAGATGCACCCTTCAATGGGGATTCATGTTAGAATACTTTTGCTGAAAATATGTGGAGGAAGATACACAAAATAGGAAGCCCTAGTTTCTGCAGCTGCACAATGTCTTCTTCTCAGGTTAGCTCTAATACCATGTTAGTTTTTTATCACATTTAAGCTATCATTATGATCTTAGGATCTTTTCACTGAGAGAATAACAAGCACAGCAATAAAACACAAGCACATCACAAGAGACAAGAGACACAAAGAGTTTTACTCAGGGAAACCATAAAGGAGAAAACCCTGTAACTTCCTCTAAGATAGAATCAACACCAAAACAGTAAGAGATCTCCCAAAACAGCAGTAGTCTTCTGTCTTCTGTCTAGTCCAAAAATTTCCTTCTCCAGTAGTGCGCCACACTTGGGAGAGCAAGTGATGTATTTCACCAGTGATAAATAGAGAGACTCTCACTCTCTATTTATATTCATCCATTCACTTGAATTGCCTTTTCACACGTAGGCTCAACCTATTAATTACTACTCGAGCCTACACCTTAATTAGTGTATAATAACTCAAGTGCCCCGAAACTGTGGAGACTTACCTAATGACTTGAAATGACTTGTTTACATTATTAATCCTCTCGATCGACACATCAAGGCATGACCACATGACTCAAATACATAATAGAAACATCCCGGGATAAACATCGGGTTACAATACATAAGATACATAGAAGAATACATTCCGAAGTTACATATACATCAACACATACTTGGACTAATGAAATTTGATTCCATGTTGGGATTGAGAAATTTTGAGACCCAAGAATTGGTTCAACAACCCCAAATATGTCATGGAAAATACATGGTTCATCGCATACTTCAAGGAGGCAATATATTTCTTTGAACTTCCTATAATCAGTAGTTCATCCACATAGAGAACAATAATCATTAAAAAACCATGAATTAGCTTCAAATATACATTAGTCTTAGACTTGCATCAAATAAAACTCAGTGACAACAGAAATCCATCAATCTTGGCATACCAAGCCCCAGGGCTTGCTTGAGCCCATACAATGATTTCTTTAACATGCTTAATAACAATGGATTAGAAAAAAAACCTTCAGGTTTCTGCATATAAATCTATTCATTAATATATCCATTTAGGAAAGCACACTTCACATCGATGTGATGTACTTCCCATTACTTCGAAGTTGCAATGACTAGAGCTAGCCTTATGCAGTCCATCTTTGCCACTGGTGCAAATATCTCATTGTAGTCAATACCATGTACCTGTGAGTAGCCTTTGGCTACCAATATTGCCTTATATTTCAAATTTGAACCATCGGCAGAAAACTTAGTTTTAAATACCCACTTACACTTCACTAGCTTTCTCCCTGGGGGGGATCAACCAGTTCCCATGTGTTGTTCTTCTAGAGCGAGATGAATTCTTCTTTCATGGTTTTTTTCCATCTTGGATAATTTTATGCATCTTCATATGTATTAGGATCATAATAAACCATCAAATAATACTTCTCATCAAATAGTGGATCTTTCACACAAAGGGCACTCTCAAATTGATATCTAGTCCTCCTAGTGTCACTAGGATTTTCAGCTAGTTCCTCAGCTGCATGAATGGTCCTTTATTCCCACTTTGTTCTCATAGGTCTATTGGGATCTGAAATTAAATCATAATTATCATACATATCATAATCAGCAAACTCATTAGTCTCTTCACTTACAAGCAGTGGTTATGGTGGTGAAGAGGACTCTCCAACTTCAACTGTTGCTAAAGTCTCTTCTTCAAACTGAACACTTATTTCAATGAAATATTTGTTAGTGCTCAAGTTCATCATCTTGTACCCTTTTGAATATTTATAATACCCAACAAATAGGAACTCTTGGCTTTGAGGTTGCAAAGCCTTCCTCTTTTCAGTTGGAATTCTAGCCCAAGCCTTTGACCCAAAAATCCTGAAATGGGTCACATCTAGCTTGTTCCCACTCCAAGATTCAAAAGGAGTAATACCATCAATATGCTTATGTTGCACCCTATTCTGGATATAGGATGCACATTTTATAGCCTTGGCCCAAAACTTTGGTGGCAAAGTTTTAGCCTCCATCATGCAAGTTGCCATCTCCTTCAGTGATCTGTTCTTTCTCTCAGTAGCACCATTTTGTTGTGGTGTGTAAGGAATAGAATGTTGCATCTAGATCTTGACATACTCACCACCATTTTTAGATCAGAGGATCTTGAGTCTCCTCCCATACTAGTTTTCAACCAAGGCTCGAAAGACCTTGAAGAGGTCAAAAACTTCATACTTGTGCTTTAAGAAATAGACCCAACAATACCTAAAAAATTCATATATGAAAGTGAGTGCATATTTGGCTTTACTAATGGACATATGAGGAAATGGACCAGCAATGTCACTGTGGATCAACTCAAGGGGTGCAGAGGTTCTCTCATGACTAGCTCTCTCATACTTGTGGTCTGGATGTTTTCCTAGGATACAACCTTGACAGACTCCTTTAGAAAACTTGATCTTTGGTAACCCTATGACCATATCTTTGTCACTCAAATCGGAAATATACTTGTAGTTAAGATAGCCAAATCTCTCATGCCAAAGCTTGCTTGCTTCATAAGCATGAGTAAGAAGAGCAGAGGGGTTTGAGTAGGGTGGAAAATGGGAAAACCTTTATACCTTAGAAGTGTGATCAACAACACCTTTTTCTATGACTTTACCATTCAAAATCTATGTGATTTTGACTTCATTGGGGGAGAATATGACTTTCTTTGAATACCTAGTGTGATTCATCTGATACACTGACAAGAGATTAGAGGCAAGAACTGGAACATACAACACATTATTGAAATTACCATGGTCAAGATCAATCCCACCCTTCCCCATACTGTCAATCAGAGAGTTATCTCCCAAAAATATTGGTGGACTTTTTGACATGTCAAGAGAGGAAAAGATATCCCTTGTCGAAACCATATGTCTGGAAGCTCTAGAATCAATTATAAAACTAGGTGAGCTTGAGGTGCCAGCAACGAAAGCATGTACTCTCTCCTTGTCTTCTGAATTTGATCGTCCTTCCCTCTTCTTTGAGCAATTAGGAAGGGAAATGTTTTTATTCTCCAGGATTTGGGTCAACATGTCAAATTTCTTTTTCATACAAGAGCTCTCATAATGATAGCCCTTATTGCAGTATGCGCACTTTCTCATTTCTCCTTTGTTCTTCCTCTTCTGGAAGTTCTTCTTGGAGCCTGAGGGCTCCTCTTGAGACTTTGACTTGTCTCTCTTTTTCTCAAGTGGATTTTTATCTTTTTTCTTGCTTTTTGAATCCACCTTTGAATCTCCAGCAACCAAAGCTTGGTCTTTGGAAGGTTTGATGGTGCCCATCATCACCAATTTATCTTGCTCCTGGGTGAGGGATTCCATGAACTCACCAAGATTAGGAATCCCCCAGGTTCGAGCTATCAATTTAGTGGCATGTAAGTTTGAAACAAACACTAAATAGTTAGGACCAAGCTTAGAGATAATGGTCAAAACTAGTTGCTCTTCCTTCTTTTCAATCCCACATTGTTTTAGCTACAAAACAAGGGCCTTAAACTTGGAAAATTAGAGTTGCAATGACTCAAAGATACTGGGACTCAAGGATATCAATTCATTCTTCATTTGATGTCCTCTCATCTCATCTATATTTCCAAAAATCTCTTCAATCATCTCCCACACCTCATTAGAAGATGTCAATGAATCAATATGAAAGAGGAGATCTCTTGAAATGCTCTGACACAAAAGACCATAGGCCTCATCCCTCCTGTTGTGCCATTTGATTTTCTCTGTAGCTGCATTGGGATCTACCTCAGTAGCCATGGTAACCCTGTAGATACCTTTCTCTCTCAACAATATCTCCATCTCATCTTTCCATTCAAAGAAACTGAATGGAGACAATATGATCCTTTAAAATTGGTCCATATCTCAGCTCATGTGCCCTTCAGTCAGTAGAATGCACTCCCAGTTAGTGATGTCAAACCTGTAATAACAATTTGGAAGGATATAAATCGATCTACAAAGGCTCTGATACCATGCGGAAATTTAACCCAAGTGATAGATCAATTACACTCACAAAATTGCTAATCAAACATGCAAAATTCATACAAAAGGAGACTGAAGTTGGAGCATAAATTAATATTGTATTTAATAAGTGTACATAATCCAACCATATGAAGTAATAGGATTCTCAAATATATAATTACATGAGAGATTCAAAAGCACTAGGTTGCTATTCGAATTGGTCAAAAAGCAGGCTTACTAAATCTAGTCAAATTCCCAATAGGTGCAAGAAAGACTTTCCAAATCTATGAAGATGCTCACGAATTGGATAAAGCAAGTGGGAAATATAATAAGTGATGGAAATACAACTCATCCATGCATTTTTTGTATAAAATAAAGGAGGAGGATGTGGGAAAAAAACAAGGCAAGTTCTCCTATACTAGATTTTCCTTTATGCCTTAAAATTGTTGTAAAGCAAGGCAGTTTTCAGAAAAAGCAGAACTACGCTTTTAGGAACTGGGAATAAAATTAGACTTGCTAAAATAGTTTCTAGGATGCTTCGAAAGAGCTCCATGAACTAGTTTAGCAAGTATTGACTTCTAGGTGCATGTGGAAGCCAACTAGCATAGAGAGGAATCTAGGAATAAGACAAAAATGATTAATTAATGTCAAATATGGGTAACTATGGGTTGATTATTCTAACATAGAGACCAATCCCTATAATTTAGAAACCCACGCTGATTCATGGAAGACCCACCATCATTTCACCCTAGTCTATGTTTATCTATGCTATGATGGGCATTAGTTAGTTCATCGTTAGTTATCCTAGCGCCACATTTGCATGATTCAAGGAGGTTATGATCATTTTCTCACCTACCTTGGTCGATTAACTGATTGTGACTGATTGTGAATTGATTCAGTTGTCTGGAGTTACACTAGTGAGCCTCTAGTGGTGATTTTTCCACAGTTAGTGATCTCTCGATTTAGTCCAAATCATGGGATTTGAATCACTCCTAGAGGATTTGAATTCCCTTTATTGTATCATGGAGGTATTACATACATATTAATGGTTATGAGATTAATGTTATGATGTCGAATTTTTTCCTCTTGTCTAAATAATTTCACCATGATTGTTCTATCATTATACATTGAATTTCTTCTTCATCCTTGAATCTTCTTTCACAGTGAGGTTCAATCCAGCATGAATATCCTGAAGCTTTGCTAAATTAAACAATTATTACTCCATTTCATAATATGCATCTTCCTCACTTTTATTTATTTATGATTTAAAAGAATATTTATCTTAGAAATGAAATTGTAATTGGTCAATTGAATTATTGCAATGAGAAACATATCAAATAGTATTCTAGAAAGAATTGGTTATTGCTGCAATTACCTCATTTTCAAATGCAAGTGTGGGATTTTTCAATTCACTATAGTCTGATTTCAATTCCTGTAATCATGGATTTACTCTTAGCATAATATGATTTCAATTTCTACAATCAGTGTGAATTTAGCATAGAAATTTCCTTTCTATAACATGAGTTTTCTTAATGAAGGTTTTTTATTCCCGCAAATTGCATTATGTAATAGAGTCTCTTGCCATAATATTTTTCCAGTATTATTACCATTCTTAAGAGTGAAATTCCCTAAATCTACAACTTGATTGCACCATAGTAATGTAGGATGAACTGTGATTGGCATATATATTGCATGGTAACTCACAAGTTCTCATATGAGCCTAGCTTGATAATTAATGTGCAAACTTCTTGTTTCCTCTCTAATAAATTAGAAGGTAATTATAAATCCAATAATCACTAATCACATTGTTACAATTATTTAGGATTATTTTAATGCAATTGGAAAGAATCCTCATTCAAAATATAGTAATGAATCCCATCATGTATTGTAAGAATTTATTGTAAATAAGACCACGAGGAAACATCATTTTTTCACACACACGCACACATCTAAATTTCTTAAAGTAAGTTCCAAAACCCTTCAAAAGTAGTCTATTAGAAAATAAATCTTTGATAACCTTAGTCAAATAGATTATTGGACCTGCATTAGTAAAATCTATCATTTTGACATGAAGTTAATTAAATTCATCAAGGAAATAGTCCAAAAAAATTGGCTTGAACATACAACGCATCCATTTAATCAAAATCATTTTCTAAATTTTAGAAGGGTTTCTGGTGACCATGAACCCAACATTAAACATTTCCTTGACATGTCATAGACAAAAATATATGAGATATTCAAGAATGAGAAAAATTAGTTTAACCTAGTCCAAATATATTTAGAGAAATGGAAACCTTTGTATGATTATAACACTACTACCCCATTGTGCACCCAAGTTATGTGAATAATCATAGGGACATGAGGGCCCATCAATAAGAACGGTGTTTTTTCTCAACACCATCAACATGCATAGGACCTTTCAATGGAAGCTTCTACCTATTTATAACATTAATGAACTTTGATACAAATAGTATCTTCCTTACTAACTCCAACTAAGTAAAATTTATCACCCTAGCCCTATAATTAAATATGTCATATAATTGGACTTAAGTATGGGCAATGGCAACAACAATTGTGTCAGGGGAAATAGCTAGTGATAGGTGGGATGGTTCTCTTGTGTTCCTAAGTTCCAAAATTAAGTTTCTCAACTTATCTAAACTTCGATTTATCTCAATGTTTGTGACTTATGGGGGATAGGGTTTATGTTTATGTTTTTATCAGGTTTTTCTTCCATATTCATGGAATACTAAAAACTACAAATCAACAATAAAGACATATTTTTAAAAAAATATGGAAATTTATGAAATGTAAAAAAATATAAAAAATGTTAATAAAAACAAAACCTACTTGAAAATGATCCCTATAGCTCCCTAAAATTATATCTCCTTATAGAATGTGATCATATTTTATAGCTAATTTAAAACTCACTAGTGGTCTTGTAAGCGCTAAATGAAAAAAACAATTGGTCAAATCTTTTATATATATACATAGAGGAATGCATGTGAATTCCTAGCATGTGCATGCAGCTTCAATGATTTTCAAATAGATGTGGTATTTCATATATACATAGAGTTTTGGTGGGTGGATGAAGCTATTTAAAAATGAATGCATGTACATTCCTCAAAGTACACATTCATTACCAATTTAATGATGATTTTGTATAATGTCCCTATTCAAATAAATGCATAGCATGACAATTCCATAAATCCTACTAGTTCCCTAGGTTGGATGGATACATTTGAAATTTTAATAAGGGAGATAATAAATGATGTTTATACATTATAATGGGATAAATATTATATAATTTATATTATTAAATAAATACAAGAGAAATTTGAAGTGTCAATGGAGCATGGAGACACATGGAGACTATGGGGCCCACACAAGCTAGAAATTTTGGACCACATGGCATCCTCCTCTTGAAATTTTCAATCCATGGGAATCCTAAAGGTTCTTGGATGATTTATAAGGCTAATACACTTGTCCACATTCATAATAGGTCTAATTTTGGATGAAATGTAACTTACATGGGAGAGGAAGAGTCATTTTGGAGCCAGTGAGACACTTGGACTAGATGGGCCTAGCTCTATGACAACAATGATGAAGATACTATGAAACCTATGACACAAATAAGATATGAAGAATGAAATATAACATATCTGACATTTTGGTTCTAAATATAGAATCCAATAGAGCTCTCATGGAGTTGGGGAAGCTCAATGGGCTCCAACTCAAATTTGGGGAAGGTGGAAGGCTAGGAAAGGGAGGACACATGGAAAATCATGAGCACAAAATCTAACGCGAATTAGCTTGAGTTTGTGGATGGATTGGTAACCTTAGAAGGCTAAGTATTTTTATAAAATATAGGAATAAACCAAGAGAATGGATTTTGACCATTTGAGAAATTGTCATTTGTGAATTGTGAGAGCCAGTGGATGACTAGTTTTCTTTCCTTAGCCAATTTCGAGGGTGAAAGATTCCCATACAAGTTGGTGTTTGGAGAGAAAAATTGGGTATTTCATGGATATTTAATGGATTCTTATTTTCAATTGTAAGATACATGGCAGCATGTGGATTATTCTATTGCAATACTTTCTCTCAACCATTTCCAAATTTCTTTGCATATTCATGCGCATGGAGGGATTGCGCCTTGGGTGAGATCGTGTACTATTTTGGAGAGATATTCATGATATTTTTATGATTGTAATCAGTTAAATATTATCTTTTATTAATTCTCATAAAGTTTCAATTCTAAATACCCAATATTTGTATGTCAAAATGGCTTTTAATGAGCAAACAATGACCATTTCCACTCTATTTTAATGTATGCCATGGTAATGCTTATTATTTAGAATGGAGGAATGTATCACTGATAAATGTATGATGAATGGAATTTAATTAATTTTTATTTCAAGTCTCATTTTCTGTACTTAATAATTGGGATATATTTTACTCATTTTTATTGCATTGGGAGAAGATTTGGTGCATTTTCCCCAAGGGTCGAAATTGTGATTTGGGAGTTGTTTGGGAAAGAGTCATAACAGCCTGTATAAAATGAAAAATTATGCATATGAGAATTTAAAATTTTCCCTTACACATATCCTGCCTCTTTTCATAAATTCGAGTGACTTTGGGACCATTTGAGAAGCCATTTCCGGCAATTACGTAGGGAGAATTGGAGCCCCAATTTGCTGGTAAAGACTCCTTCTTTGAACATAACATTAAACAAGTTTTCAGAAGTAAATTGGGGGTAATAAAACATGCATGAAAATAATATTTAAGTTATAATATCATTCATTTACTTTCTGAGGAAATTTGGGGGCATTTGGGTCAATTTGGAGGCCTAGACATCAAAACTAGTTAAGGTCGAAATTGGGGAAAAAGTGAACAAGTTGGTCATTTAATAAAATTTTAAAAAGGGACATTAAAAGTGGTATCAAATAATGGTCTTGGAACCTGATGTTATTAACAAGGATTCAAAGCAATAAGCCACCACCCTTAGATCCTGAATTTGAAGGTGTTTTTGTTGAAGAAGAAGAAGTAGTAGAAGAAAAGGTACATTCTGTTGAAACTATGACTAGCGAGGGGAAGCAATACACTGATCAGGGAAAGGTGGAATATATTAAACTCATACAACCTATATTTGATGACATAACCAATAACATGAACCAACATCTTATGAAAGGATTTGAATTGTTGGTTAGCCAATTTGGAAGCAAATTAGGAGTAATGGGAGATAGCAGTAGTTCACAATCAGAAGAAAAGAAAACAATGGGTGATCATATTTTTTCAAGAACAGGACCGCATAATAGACCCCATGAATTTCATAGCACACCAAGTCCTACTACACCTAAATTTCTTGTACCCAAAGAATATCCTAACATTCAACTTGAACTTGCTACAATGGAAAAAGAATGGGATAAATTGGATGAAGATTGTAAAAGAAGTGTACCATTTGATTAGTACTTTCTTGCTACAAACAAACTCAAAAATAATGAATATGATTAGTCTCTATACAAAAAAAAAGACTTAAACTGGGATATTAGTAAAGTGCCACTCCCTACTTTTGATGGTTCCTCTCAAAGTTCTGCTAACACTTGGGTGCAAAAATTAGATGTGTATTTTCAATTGAATCCAATGGTGAAAGAAGATGCCTTAAAATAGTCATATTGCACTTGGAAGGAGATTCCAGTGAATGGTGGTTCCATGGCCTAAAGACTTTGGGTCACTATCACGTTAACACATATGGATAATTTATTGATAGGGTACTAGAGAGATTTGAACAAAAATATCCTGAATTGTCTTTCAAAGAACTAGAACAATTGAAGCAAGTTGGGACCCCGACTGATTATATGATGGAAGTTCGAAAATTATCAGTCAAGGTGGCTAATGTGACTATGGGAAGGTTATTATTTCTATTCATTGAATGTTTTGCTGAACCCTTAAAAGGTTTGGTCAAATCCCACAAGCCCACTACATTAAAAGATGCAATGAGCTTGACTAGAGATCTCCAAAATGTGCTTCCTAGAACAAGATTTCCTCCCAAGACTAACTTCAAATTTGAAAATAAGCCTTGTCAAAGAGGTGCACCTGATAATAATCCTTTGCAAAGAGATTCAATTGAAAATAATAATAAATAATGACTAAACAAGGATGAACTTCAAAGAAAAAAATTGTGCTTCACATGCTTTCAACCATGGACACCAGGGCATAAATGCACTAAGGGAAAAGCTCAATACATAGAAGTATTTTCTGATAATGATGAGTATGAAGGGGGTATGTATTAATAAGGACACAATTCATATCAAGATTAAGCATATGAGACAGAAGCTAAAGAAAAAAGACAAGAAGATAATCATCTTTCACCAGGCAAAGCAAGAAGGGCAGTACTTTCAGCAGTGCCTCGCTATCACACTGTTCGATGCAAGGGTCCGGTATTAGGACAAAGAGATTCAGTTTTAGTAGATGGAGGAGCCACACATAACTTCAATGATGTATATATGGTGGAGAAAATGAATATTCCCACTAAATCATTCGATGGCTTCACAGTTGTCATTCCCGGTCACAACACAATGCAGTGCAAAACATGGGTTCCAAAGCTGCAAGTCACAATAGGTAACTATACTTTTGTTGATAGTTTTTATTTGGTTGATGTTGATGATACTAATGAGGTTTTGGGAGTGCAATGGTGGTATTTTATAGGGGAGAATACATTAAATTATCAAATTCTTGAGATGCAATTTCAAGATTCGAAAGGTGTATTAAGGGTTGTGAGAGGGCAGCACACTTACCCAAATCAAGTAGTGACTTGCAATAGTATGAGATATATATTGAGGAATGGGGATATATAATGGGTTGATGAATGTCATATGACATCTCCCAAGCCAAACAAAAAGGTTTTTTAACACCCAAAGGAGAGAAATAAATTAATGAAAAAGTATGAAAAAAAGTTTAGAGATCTTCCACATGGTAGACCACCTAATACGGGGCTTGAGCACAACATTGTTTTGGAGGAGGGGACTCCACCCATTCAGATACCACCTTATATAAATCCCAAGAGATTCAAATATGACATTGATAATTCCATCCAATAACTCTTAGAGTTTGGAATCATTAGACCAAGCTCTAGCCCTTATGCTTCTTCAGTAGTGTTGGTAAAGAAAAAAGATGGAAGCTTGAGGATGTGTATAGATTTTAGAGCTTTGAACAAGAAGACCATCAAGAATAGGTATCATATTCCTGGGATTTATGAGCTCATGTATGAGCTATTTGGAGCCAAATATTTCTCCAAAATTGACCTTATATCAGGTTATCACCAAATTCGAATGAAGGAAGAAGATGTGCAAAAGACTGTTTTTCGATGTCATTATGGTCACTTTGAGTTTCTTGTTATGTCATTTTTGTTAACCAATGCTCCAGCCACATTTCAAGAATGCATGAATAGAATATTTTTCAAGCAGCTTAGAAGGTTTTTTTTGGTCTTCTTTGATGATATTCTCATTTACAGTAAACCTTGGGAAGAGCACTTGCAGCATCTAGAGCTTGTGTTGAAAACTTTGCAAGAACAGACATTGTTTGCTAAGATGTCTAAATGTTAATTTTGGATGAAGTAACTATCGTATCTTGGGAAAATTATTGGGAAAGAAGTATTGAAAGTACAAAGGGAAAAAATTAGGGCTATATTAGAATGGCCATCACCAAAAAACATCACCGAATTAAGAGGCTTCATTGGAATGTGCACCTATTATAGAAAGTTTGTGAAATGGTTCTCCAAGTTGACTTATCCACTCACTGATTTGACAAAGAATGATGCTTTCAAATGGAATGAACAGGATGAAAATTCCTTCCAAAAAATTAAAGAGGTAATGAGTAGTTGTCCCATACTTGCATTACATGATTTTTCTAAGCCTTTTGTTGTTGAATGTGATGCTTCAAGTGAAGGAATAGGGGTTGTCCTAAAGCAAGTCCAACACCTTATAGTCTTTGAGAGAATAAATTTGAATCCTCATGAAAAATTTACTCCGTATATGACAAAGAAATTTTGTCCATCATGCATGCATTGGCCAAGTTTCGACAATACTTGGTAGGAAACAAGTTTGTGGTGAAAACTGACCACAATAGTCTAAGGCACTTCCTCACCCAAAAGGATATAAATGAAAGGGGAAAAAAGTGGGTAAGCAAGATTAAAGATTATGATTTTGATATTGAAAATGTGAAAAGTAAGAATAACATTGTAGCATATGCATTATCTCAAAGACCTTCTTTTTCTCTCATGGACATTGTTAAAGACTGGAAAAATATGTCACTGGTTGAATATACCAAAGATAAATTTGATTATGATGTGTTAGATGGAATAAAGGGGGGTGATAACTATAGTATTATGAATGGGCTGATATATTATAAGGGCATAATTTATTTGGTTCAATATTCAAATCTCAACTACAAAATTTTGCAAGAAGCACATGATTCCCCAATAGCTGGCCATCCGGGGATCTTCAAAACTTATAGGCAATTGAGGAAAATATTCTTTTGGAAGGGCCTGAAGGAATATGTACAGAAATATGTGAATGAATGTAAGGTATGTCAGAAAAACAAATCAGTACTTACATTTCCATCTGGTTTATTGCAACCATTTCCAATTCCATAGCAAAAAGGGACAGTATCTCAATGGATTTCATCACCGGTTTGCCCAAATATTTGGGTAAAGATTGTATTTATGTAGTAGTTGATAGATTGAAAAAAAATTCTCATTTATTTTTTGTTACATCATATTTTAGCTCTGCACAAGTGGCTGATATGTTTTTCAAAGAAATCTTCAGATTGCATGGGCTCCCCAAGAGCATTGTAAGTGATAGAGATAGTAGATTCATGAGTTCTTTTTGGAAAAAAAAAATTATATTGGTGGGCACTCATTTGACTCCAAGTACAATCTATCATCCAAAAACTGATGTATAAACATAGAGGGTGAATCAATGGTTGGAATGGTGCCTAAGAAACTATGTGGGAGAGTAGCAAAAAACATGGGGAAAATGGCTACACTTGGGTGAGTTTTGATACAACGCCACTTTTCATATGTCAATAGGGATGTCTCCTTTCAAAGAATTATATGGATATGATGCACTTACATTTTTTGATATGGTATTTGGTGATAGTATAGATCCAAAAGATAAATATTGGGTGGAAGAGAGCCAAGAAATTTTAAAGCTATTGAAAGACAATTTGCAGGTTGCCCAAAATCAACAAAAACAATATGCAGATAGACATAGAGAAGAAAGGACCTTTCAAGTTAATTATTTAGTATATTTGAGGTTGCAGCAATACAAACAACATCTCTCAAAAATAATGGGGAAGAAAAGCTAAAACCCAGATACTATGGCCCATACAATATAGTTTGGAAGATTGGGGAAGTAGCATATGAATTGGAACTTCCGGAAGGGAGTAAAATCCATAATGTATTTCATGTTTCTTGTATCAAAAAGTCTCTTGGTCAGAAAATTGTCACTTCAAAAATACTTCCTCCTTTGGATGATGAAGTTCAGCTCACACTTGTTCCGGAAAATATTTTGAAGACGAGGGAAAGGAGATTGAGAAGCAGAACTATCGGAGAATACTTAGTACAACGGAAGGATCTACCAAGTGAAGATGCCACATGGGAAGAGGAGAATATTTTTCTGCATCCAAATCTGAAACTTCTTGAGGACAAGAAATATTGGGTGGGGAGGACTATAATGTCCCCATTCAAATAAATGCATAGTAGGACAATTTCATCAGTCCTACTAGTTCCCTAGGTTGGATGGATACATTTGGAATTTTAATAAGGGATATAATAAATGATGTTTAGAAATTAGAATGGGATAAATATTTAATAATGTATCTTATTAAATAAATACAAGATAAAATTGAAGTGGCAATGGATCATGGAGACTATAGGGCCCACAGAAGCCAGAAATTTTGGACCACATGGCATCCTCCTCTTGCAATTTTGAATCCATGGGAATCCTAAAGGTTCTTGGATGAGTTATAAGGATAATACACTTGGAAATATGCATCATAGGTCGAATTTTGGAGGAAATGTAACTTACATGGGAGAGGAAGAGTCATTTTGGAGCTAGTGAGACACTCGGACTAGATTCCCTAACTCTATGACAATAATGATGAAGATGATATGAAACCTATGACATAAATCAGATCTAAAGGATTACATATGACATATCTGACATGTCAGGTCAAAATATATCATCTAAGAGAGCTTTCATGGAGTTGGGGAAGCTCAATGGGCTACAACTCGAATTTGGGGAAGGTGGAAGGCTAGGAAAGGGAGGACAAATGGAAAATCATGAGCACACACCCTAATTCGAATTGGATTGATTTTTTGGATGGATTGGGAACCTTAGAAGGCTAATTATGTTCATAAAATATAGTAATAAACCAATATAAGGGATTTTGATCATTTATGAATTGTGAGAGCTAGTGGATGACTAGTTTTTTTGCCTTAGCCAATTTCGGGGGTGAAAGATTCCCATCCAAGTTGGTGTTTGGAGAGGCCACTCAGGTTTTTAATGTATATTTAATGGAGTCTTATTTTCAGGTTTAATCTACAGGTAATCATGTGGATTCTTCTCTTGCATCACTTTCTCTCAACCATTTCCAGTTTTCTTTGCATATTCATGCTCATGGAGGGATTGAGCCTTGGGTGAGATCATGTACTCTTTGGGAGAGATATTCCTGATATATTTATGGTTTTAATCAGTTAAATATTATCTTTTATTCATTCTCATAAATTTTCAAGTCTAAATACCCAAGATTTGTATGTCAAAATGACTGTTAACGAGCAAACAACTATCATTTCCTCTCTATTTTGATATATGCCATGGTAATGCTTATTACTTCGAATGGAGGAATGTATATCTGATCAATGTATCATAAATGGACTGTAATTAATTTTTATTTCAAATCTCATGTTCATTAATTAAGCATTGGAATCCATTTTACTCATTTTTATTGCATTGGGAAAAGATTTGGTGCATTTTCCCCAAGGGTCGAAATTGTGATTTGGGAGCTATTTGGGAAAGAGTCATAACATATTGTATAAAATGAAACATGATGCATATGACACTTTAAAAATTTTCCTTACACATCCCCTCCATATTTTCATAAATTCGAGTGACTTTGGGACCATTCGAGAAGCCATTTTCGGCAATTACCCAGGGGGAATTGGAGCCCCAATTTGCTAGTAAAGACTCCTACTTTGAACATAACATTAAAAAAAAATTCAGAGGTAATTTGGGGGTCATAAAACATACCTGAACATCATATTTAATTAATAATATCATTCATGTACCTTCTCAGGAAATTCAGGAGCATTTGGGTCAACTTGGAGGCCTAGACATCAAAACTAGTTAAGGTCGAAATTGGGGAAAAAGTGAAAAAATTGGTCATTTAATAAAATTTCAAAAAGGGACAATACATTTTGTGTTCCTATTACAATAAAAATAATGTGTGTGCTTAACTAAGTACATAATATTATAGCACATGAGTTCATATCAATGGATTTAATACTATAAAAAAATGGAATCAATATATTACCTAGTATATAAGGGTCAAGGGGTATTTTAATATAGTGGGGGTTTATAATGATGTATCTAGGGAGTTGACCAAGGTATTTGGAGGTTTGAATAGGTAATCAATGCCTGAATTTTGTGTGAATATAACTGTGTGTGAAGTTGAATTAGTGTTTGAATGAGTATGATCTATGTGTGATGGTGGTGTGAATCTGATTATGTTTGTAGTCATAGTGGTTTTTTAATAGGTGTGATCTATGAGTAATTGTGGTGTGAAGTTGAATGGAACAAATATGTATGAAGACAACTTGTGTTTAGGGGGTTTTTCCCCATCCTGAAAAATAAACTCTCACTGAGGGGTGAATGCAAGCTAAAGATGGTATTTTCTAATGCATTAGATGCAATAAAAACTAAAAAAATAAGCATTCCTCATCTTACATGGATATTTTGAGATACATACATAACAAATATTGCTTTTGGTAAAAAATATGGAATGTAGGAAATCAAATCACCTTTCCGAACATATAAATTTTATTTATTGAGAATTTTCATAATTAGCTCAATTTTGTTTTTTTATGACATTGACATTTTATTTTTTGGAAAATAATAAGGTATATGTCCTTGTTGGTGTATCCTTTGAGTACCTAAATGGTTGAATCAATATAAAAAAAACATTGTAAACATGTAGATAACAAACAATGCTAGTGCAATGCTATTTTCCAAAAAAAATAATACGTTTTAATTTTTTTATAATTATCTAAGTGAGGAGACCTCGAAATTAGTTCATAGAGTGTTGGTGTAGCTTTTGAAGGTCTAAATGTAATGATGATGGATTGGATTTTTTATTACATGTATAGTTCGGTGTCTATTAATGCATCATATACTTTTTTTATGAAATGGTTTAGAAATGAAAAGGTTATGGAAGAAACACCAACATTGGTTTTTAGTCGAGTTACATCACAAGAATAATAGAAAGAAAAAATATTTTCTAAAAATATATATATATATATGTAATCTACAGAAAGAGTTCTATGCATGTCTGCAATTTCATCATCCATGATTTTTTGTAACATACTGTAGCCTACCTTGAAACACATACATACTGAGAAAAGAGAAAAAATGGCACATTAACCATGGTTTATATAATTCCATATGGTAGGCTTGTTAACTCTAAATCTAAATCCAAAGGATACATTTAGGATTACAGGTGACGTGTATATGTGTGAGAAGTAGTGGTTAAGTATTAAATAATTTGCATGTGTTATTTTTAAATTCAAATTGTACATTCCTACACATATTTCATCTCTTAAAAACCATGTGTGCAATACTAGTTCACTAAATCATGTGCCCAATAATAGACCACCAAATCACATGCGTGATATTATATCCATAAAAAAATGTTTAATAAATCTGTGTCTTTACATTTGGAAGGGCACGAAGGGTTATATATAAGACCAACATATTGTCACAAGTTTATCATCTTCATATTATCAATATATATTTATTTTATCTAATATGGATTATTTTTACTACTCTTACAGATAGTTTGTGTGTGAACTTAGTTAGTTTACAACATTGGTATTAGAGCCTTTTTCTCGGGCATTCTACCCTTTTCTCAAGCATT
Organism: Pseudotsuga menziesii; assembly: GCA_001517045.1. Classification (NCBI taxonomy): domain Eukaryota; kingdom Viridiplantae; phylum Streptophyta; class Pinopsida; order Pinales; family Pinaceae; genus Pseudotsuga; species Pseudotsuga menziesii. The sequence goes on along the minus strand of LPNX011044107.1, from coordinate 258,705 downwards.
CTGCAAGTCCAGATTTTGGCCATAAAGTTAGAGGTTCTCTAAATTACTTGGTTTTTTACCAAAACATTGGAAACAAATTCAAAAAAAGAAAAGAAAGAAGATTAATAAAANATATATATATATATATATATATATATATATATATATATATATATATAACCAACACATGGTTTTATCATAACCAAACCAACACGTGGTTTTAATTTCCAATCCCCTTCACAAAATATATCCCATTCAAAATAGAAAAAAAATATAATCATTAAATATTATTATTAATAATATTTATTCTTATATTTTTAAAACCCTAAAAATCACCAAATTCAAAAATTGTTGCGATAATAATATTACTATAAATTATATTATTATTTTATTTTAAACCATCAAAACTATTATTATTATTATTATTATTTAATCATTTATTTATTTTAATTTTCTATAAAATTCTAATTATTTTTATCATAAAAAAAGGGAAAAAAAGGAGGTCAAAATGGAAGGGACGGATTCGATTTATAAGAAAAACATGTTTTCCAAGGTTCCATCAAAATTTCCTATGGCAATGCTAAAAGTCAATGGCATGTTATGAAAGATCTATAGCATCGTTATTTGTCCAACTAATAAAGAAAATTTTATTAATAGTGATGTTGCTAATCAACTACGACTTCTAGAATCAAGTATAGAGAAGAATGAGTGGAATGAAGATCAAATAAATGAATTAGACTTGTATATCGGTAATTATACTTTTACATATAAATTCACCATTGCACCTATAGACTATGGTCTTATTGACATAATGTTGGGTTCTAATTGGATAGAAACACTATGTACATTCACCCTCAATGCAAAAAAGAAACTCGCGACCTTCTTTCATTAAAAGAAGAAAGTAACAATACATGATTTATCAGTGAGAGTCCCCTCTATAAAATTGAGCATATAGATCTATGGATCAACACACAACTCACAAAATAAATCAGACAATTTTACTCAGAATTGAAGAATGAAACAATGCAAAAAATGGTTTGCAGTTGTGTAATGCTTTCATTAATCAAAAGTAACTGGATAATAATTACAATGTAATACATTGGTATTAATAACTAGTCAATTCGGTTGCATGAGAGAGGAATTAGAATTGATTGACTCTACTTAACTGAATGGATAACTAGACATGTCTAAATCACTATCGAAGCCTGACTAGTTAGCTCCAGTTGTCTAAATCAATGCCTCAGTCAGTTAGAATCAGTTAACTATCTAACTGAATGTGGTAGTTGAAGAAAGGTACCTTCCCACATGCATTTAATAAATTATTGGCACTAACTGAATGTAACTGGATGTAACTGAATGTAACTGGATGTAACTGAATGTAACTTACTCCTAACTAGGCTTAACTAGTCACTAACTAAACTCAACTGAAGGAGGTTGGTTTCGGCACTTCTGGTGGCTCCTAAATTGTAGGGATTGGTCTAGGAGGTGCCTAAATTGATGCATGCAAGTGTATTCAATGGAATTTAGCCTCAATCAGAGTTCCCTGCACTCTAGTATCTGGTACAGGTGGACCCAATGATGCTAGTGACTAAATATAAACTGAAAAGACTCCTGATTTAGACATAATTAACCAAATTAGACAACGGAGGATTATAATCCTAACAGCCCCCCTGAATGCTAATTTGGACAATTTTTGGGCCCTGGTAACTAATACTATAGGTCACCCATTATAGCTAAAGAAAATTAATTGCTTCATACAAGTAAACGGGGAAAAACCACATGGAAAAAAAAGCCCCCCCTCAAACTAAGCAGGTAGAATCAGGATCAATCTTGTTCTTCTGTGCACGGGTATCCTGGGGCCTGGCATGTAGATTTCTCCATTTTATATCTGGTGGAATATTCCTCTTTGGAAGAAGAATAATATGCTCGACTAAATCAGAAATATAGACATATGCTGGACGAAAACTAGACCCATGTAGAGCAACTGAAATCAACTGATAAGAGAGAAAAAGTGCTTGAGGATTCGAACCATGTGAGGAAAACTCAAGAAAATGATATGTTGCAGCCTTTAACAGAAAACAATGAGTGGTAAAATTATCCCCAATTTTTAGGAGCAAGTGTCCAGGCGGATGCAGAATGTCTTCCTCTTTACTAGTTCTATGAGGAGATGAGCATGTGACCAAAGGTAGAGAATCCCTAGGACTGTGGATAGTGAATGATTTAGCTCCATAATATGATATACCTTCAGAAATAACTAATGATTCACAAAATAAAACATCAAAAACCTCACAAGAGGAAACTAACATCAAATCCCCAGCAACAAGTTTGAAGAAGACTTGTGGTACTTGATTTTTCACACCGAAATTGGTGAGAGCAGCTACAAGCATGAATGGAAGATATTGGAATCTAAAATTTGAACCAAATAATATCATATCAGATCCAAATAAGTTCATATCAGATCCAAAATTATGGTCCACCGAGATGGTAGATGCACAGTTTTCTCTTTCTTCAAAATTATGAATATTGGTGCATGCAATCCTGTAAGAATTTGCTGGAAGATATAGATTAAGGAGAGAGAATGGATCACTCCTAAAATCTGATATTTTTTCCAAAATATCCAAGGAATTACTTATCTGCACACCATCATCAACATTAGAGAGAGGGAAATCAAATTCCTCTTCATTTTCGGAAGCAATCACTGGCAAATTTTGCACAGAATTTAAAGGAGAATCACTGGAGAATGTTTGCATTGAAGTGCAGCAATGTTTTTCTTCAATATCGGAGATTCCAATGTCTTATTCTATATCAGCCATATGAGGATATGAGATATCAGAGATCTCATAAACTTCTGGAGCATCGGGAGAAGGAGTCACTGCAAGGAGACTTTATTCAATTCAAATTGATTGTGTAGAAGATTATGCTTCTTCTTCATCTTGAACAATTTCATCGGAGAGAGTAGAGGCCTATACTTTTGGACAAAGAACTCTTGTGGTGTTGGGTGTGCTCTCCAAAGTGCTATTATGATCCTCATTATGCTTGCCAAAGGTTCTATCCATTTTTTTCCAGAGATCCTTTGGGTATTCAACAGATTTAGTGAGGTAGCGCAAGCTAGGAGAAACGGACAGACCTATTGCTCCAAAATATCCATCACCGTCATTTAGCAAATCATTATCATTCTCATAAGATTCTTTACCAAGTCCAATAGACACCTCATAGAGATCTTCTCTCTTGAAATATACAATCATCTTCATCTTCCATCCTGAATATATTGTGGATGGAGTAAGAAGAGGAACTGGTAATTTTGAATCCATCTGAAATTGTACCTGCAATTACAAAAAAAACAAAGTAAGGTCGACTACCTGGACTATTCAAGTTTTCATCACACCTAGCTTAGTCAATCAAGCTAGCTTGATCAATAATTCATTTTCTTAGGATTTATGTGGTAAACTTGCAGCTTCTGGTGCAAAGTAGGAAGGAGCAATTTTGCTCCAAAAAAAATTGATCCAGTAGGAGATCTGTAGAAGGAGAAGTGCCTTGTCCTATTGAGGCTCTGATACCATATAAAATTGAGCACATAGTGTTTTTCATGATTAAACACCCTTGTAACCTATGGTTTGGGGTTACCAACTTACTACTAACCTTGCAGACAATCGGCTTTAATAGAGAACGGAAAGGAAATAGAAAGAAAGTCTTGACTTACCTGATTACTGACGGTTGATCCAAGCTTGATCTTCTTCCATTCCTCTTCTCTCCAAAGCTTCTAGGGATGCACCTCCTTCACCTGCAAAGATAAAATTCTCCAAGTACAATCTTATACATGTATATATGAGAGGTTAGATAAACAATATCCAGTACATAATCAAATATATTCATTAACCATAATACATGAAAGAGACTCAACACAATGTTGGAAGAAGAATTCTCTTTATTAACAATCAGTGAATGAGATAAGAGCACAACCCAGCTTCTGAAACAAGGACTCCTCTGCAACCAAAGGACTTTGAGTTCTGCTGCTCCAAGACTTCTGGATATATACCACCAGCATAACTTTTCTCTCCAAACTTGATTGATTAATGCCCTCCCCAAGGCCTCTATTTATACTTTGGGAAATAGAGTGGTTTCGAAGGTTGAGGAGGTTGAAACAGTTAGGATAGTTAATGATTAGGGCCCAACTAATCTCCATTAATCATGATTTATATTTTTAATGTCGAATCAAGATGTACGCGACTATTGATATATGCAACCTGAGTATGACACGCGAGTTGCTTAAAGGAAACCCACGTACGCTGATGTACGCGGGTTGCAATGTAGATAGTCGCGTACAGTATGTGAGTTGTTAAAGGAAAAAGTCACGTACGTACGCGAGTTTCAATGAGTATAGTCGCGTACACAACTCAACACTTACAAAAATAATATGGCAAGCTGGTTCAAGGGTAAATGCATCCCAAGTCATGCCCATCTATAGTGTTTTGGAAAACTTCAATCCTAAGATGTCCTTTTGTGTACCAACATAAGGAATGTCGGCACTCGGATGGAGAAGTGCCATTTGGGTTGATAACAGATGCCCCCTAATGTGTGAGGTTAGAGGGAAATGATGGCTGAAATACATTATAATCATTATCTTGGAGAACTCAGAAGTCCAATGGAGCAGAGGTAGTACCTGAAACAAATTCATAATAATGTCATATACAAAGTCATATCTGAGGATGCTATGTTCAATATACTAGAACACTAGATCCTTTACAATATTTGAGTACATAATATAGTACGGGTACAAGACCATGTATATTACAAAGGTGGATCGAAGCCACAATATACAATAATGATGAGTCTTCAAATATCTGGAATCTGTGTAGGTGACCACAACATAATCTTGCGCAACTTAGTACATAGATATCAACCTAAGGTCTTCGTCAAAAATCCCAAAGAACCAATACAATCCAATCCATGTGAATAGATGTTATTGAAGTCGAACATGGATAGGATTCAACATATTGTCAACCAATAGGTGATAATTGACAACTGAAGCAAAGGAATTCACCAATAATGAAAGTGAATCCTAAGGTACGATCGTCAAAAAATCTAGGTCTTCGTCGTCAGGAAGTGCTGATGCAGAACCATACTGTGATGAGGAAGGCAATAGATCCTCCAACGGATCACAAGAGTGACTAGGAACTAGGTGAAGGAAGGAAAACGCAAGTAATAATAGATAAGACAATGATGGAATCAAGATATAGATCAGATACAGGGTTAAATATTTGAACAGTGAGCACGACACAAAGATGACCCAAGGCAGCTTTTAACTTTGCAAATAGTACAACTAAACTTATCTGTCATGTAGGAGACATGATCAGATTCCCCAGGTATAACTGACAAGAGGAGGAGTAAGAAACTCGAAGTAATAGCTGAATTGAAAGAGAACACTAATACATGAGTATCGAAAAAGACAAAGAGTGATATGTTCAAGGAAGACATGCTACCACCGACTGAGAACCAAAAGAAAACTTCTTCCTTATCTTCCTGGTTAAATTTTAACGAGTCCAGGAAAGTCAACTCAAGTCTCTCTTCATTTTTTGACAATCTTGAAGAGAAGAGGGAATAATGCTTGATAGTGTCACTGATTCATGGATTTTATGAGCCCAAACTAGTACATGCTCACTTGGTTTTTTCATGTTTAGAGAGTCTGAAAACTTCGAAGAAGACTCCAGGTGGGTCCTTTTTCATCCAATTTAGTCTCTTGAGCCCGAAAAAGGTTAAATTACCACCTACCCAATGCTCGTTCGAGAGAAGCATATAGATTGAGTTTTACTAGTGTGAAGGAAAGCAAGATCACTTGGAAAGATCCATTTGAGTACGAGAAATGGGGCTTACAACAATAAACTCGATGATTTTTCCTTGTTGTTTAACGAGCATGACAAAGATATGAAGTACACTCAAAATATTTTTCATGTTTAGGTCCAGAGCATGAAAAAGAGAAAACTGAGTTCATATCGGGTGTTCCTTTTCCGTAAATTTAGTCCCTCGGGTCCGGAAAAGTGATAAACCTATACCTAAAAATAATCTTCTCAATTCCATAGAAAAGAGAGTGATCCTTTCTCGTATTATTCCACATGGTCCGAGAAAGAGATAACCTACCACCAATGCAAATTCCCATTCACATTTTCTTAACGAGCTTGAATGGACAAGTTTACTCAGTAGTCAAGTCTATTTTGAGGACTTAGACTTGGGCCTAAAGAAACTCCATAAGGGTGGGGAGTCTTATAAAGGGATAGCTTATAAAAAGAAACCAAAATTAGGCTCAATTTGGCATGAAAAATAGCTAAGAAGACTCCCCTAAACCTATGACATCTGCAGCATGAGTATCGAAAGACAATAAGTAGGTTCTAAATGAGGATACCCATTGGAGGAAAGTCCTATCCATGGAAGAACAATGGTATAAACGAGGAACTAATGGTTAAAGATACCATAGTCCATGGTCGAAGTGTTAATGCTAGGATTAAGATGGATTAGGTATAAATGCAGAATGCATGTGAAATGACCAAAAAACCATCCTATATGAGCGAAAAAAACAACTTTAAACGACCATAAACCTGTCACATGGAAGAAAAGATATGGCATTAGTTTTATTTTATATAAAAAATATGAACTATAGGGAAAATACCCACTTTGAAAATAATTTTTCTATAAATAGTTCAAAATATGAATAAAAAACTCACCATTTGATTTTTATCCAAAATAGACAAGTTTTACCTATACCTTTGATTGCTCGGTGTGGACGACTCAGTGGACAATTCTCGAAACCGCAAGTGCCAGGTAAAACTACATTCCATGCTCTTTCATTTGATCCAAGCAAATTTCAATTTTGGGCCCAAATTTTATGTTTTCATATGCCCTCAAAGCATGAACACTGTGTACGCGGGTATGGTATATCAATAGTCACGTACACGCATTTTGTACGCGGGTTGCCCGAAGGAAATTCGCGTACAGTACACGACTTATCCAAAGGATAGTCGTGTACACTGTGCGAGGAAGAAAAATATTATATAGGGTCAAAAAATCAATTTTTTATGAGTCTAATGGTTTGAAATGGCTTGTTTATTAGATTGAAATATGGTGCTTGAGTGGAGGGAGAGGGAACATGAAGACATGGACCAAGAAGCTCTACAATATGCCCCCACGGTAAATGTTTTACGGCAAAGTGGGTTATTGAAATTCTTCTGTACCTCACCTATGCAATCAAATGTCCGCCTATTAGAGCTTTTGATAAAATATTGGGATCATGATCTTGGTATGTTTGACCTTCAAGGTGATTTTCTAGAGGTTACTTCGGAAGATGTCTATTTTATTTCTGGTTTATCACAATGGGGAGCTCCGGAGAACTTGGAAGGTACCAGCAAAGGCAGTGACCTTCTAAGTGTACAGAACTACATAGACATATACTGCGAGCCTAGCACCCAAAAGAGGGGTAGCTGCATCCCTATTGTTCATATTCGCAACTTGCCCTTAATGGTATTGGCGAGCACTATAGTGAGGGTTGCAGGGTCATCATCACTTCACCTTGCAACTCGGAACCAAATGAGACTAGCAGTGGACTGTATACAGGGAGCTCTATATGACTGGTGTTCGGGAGTGATCTCGATAATGAGGAAACAGCTCTCTAACTGCAAAAGAGGCAGTTGAAAGAATTTTGGTTATTCCAGCATATTGGTAGCCTTATTCTTTGAGAGGGTGCTAGGTTTGAGTCCTGCAGTACCATTGCCAGTTCGTTCTCCCCGCCATCCTAGACTGAGTAGGTGGGGAGAGATATTCCTCTACCAGGGAGGTGGTGGATCGGTCCAAAGTGTAAATGACGATGAATTCTACTTTTGGTGGGAGCGACAGTTACCAACCTTGGAGCAGTTTCCATATGCTGGGTTATATTTCCGAGGTGATACCGACCTTGTCCTCCCTCCTGGAGGAGCATGGGGAGAGTCAGGTATTTTTTGTTTTCAAATTTTTAAATTTTTTATGAATTTTAATTATAAATATATATACATATGTATAAGAGTTTTAATCCTTCTAAAGTGTCAAAATGCATATATTGGACCAGTCTGCCCTGCTGGGCATCCACGCATGTATGTGCGTCCTGTGTTGGGAGAGGACCAGGGTTTGATTAGGGTTCTTGAGGGAAAGTTGGCCAGGCTTACCCAGAGAGCACCTACCTTACGCATTGATCATATCCCTACCATCATGCAAGACCTAGTGGTTGGTATACCACATGTCTAGATATGCCTTATGAGGCGCATAGCGAGAGCAGTACTTGTGTATATTGATGTTGTTGAGGCTACTGAAGCGGAGGAGGCTGAAGAAGCCCAAGAGCGGGGTGATCAGGGTGATCAGGGGGACCAGGGTGGCTAAGCTTATACTTAGGAACACTTTATGGACTTTGATCCATGTTTTGTATATTTTTTGTATATTATACAGTTATGACTGGATCAGAGGATCAAAAACTCGACCTATCTATATGGACAGATATTCACATATATATATATATATATATATATATTGTCGGTTTATTTACAAGTATTTTATTATGTGTCTACTGTATATTTTTTATGCAAAATGTGTTAAATTCCAATCCAAGATATAATTAGCATATGCATCAGTTAATGAATTTTGATTTCTTGGAATATGATTGAATATAATAAACTCAAAATTTATTTCCATTAACCTAACTTGCATAAACTGACGTAGTAGAATAGGGTTTCGCACCTGATAAGCTCGATTGAGCTGGGAAACCACCAATTGAGAATCAAGTCGGACTTCCAGCTGAGTGATACCACATGACAAGGCATCCCATAAAAGCTCAATGACAGACTTGTATTCAGCCACATTGTTGGTAGCAGGACCTAAGCAAGCGCCTCCCAAGGAAACTAACTATCCTGAGGGTGAGTAAATGACCCATGCAGCTGAAGCCAAATTATAAGTGTGGTGATGGCACCATCGGTGAAACCTACGAACCACTCGGAAGACATCTGAAACAACCAACAGATGGTATAAAAAACACAAATCGACGAACTACTGTACATAAAAATGCATACAATAAAATACAGGAAAAAGCGTTAAGCCTAAGCATAGTAATTTTTCAAGTAGAGCCCATTTCTAGGCTCAGGCAGCTTATTCTCTTCGAAATCTGTCAATTCATATGCGCCCTTCTTCAATACCTTTGACACGACGTAAGGTCCTAACCACATAGACCTGAACTTTCCTGCCCCCAGGGGTTCTTTGTCTTGATCCCAGAGCAAGACAAGCTCCCCTTCGGAAAAAATCCGAGGCTTGACCAATTTATCGTATTGGCTTTTTACCCTATTTTTATGACCTTCGTTTGTTGTCAACGCATCTCTACACTGCTCATCTAGATGTTCTAAATGTAATAAACGTTCTTCCAGCTCAGTCGTATCAGGTAACACATGAATAGAAATCTTTAAGGATGGGATTTCGCATTCGACCGGGGTAATTGCTTCCACCCCATGAACAAGTTGGAAAGGAGAAAACCCTGTAGCAGTTTTCACATTGGTCCGATATGCCCAAAGTGCAGGATACAACATGATGTGCCAGTTGGAACGGGCTGCATTAATAGTACGTTTGAGAATAGTCTTCAAAGTTTTATTGACAGCCTCGACTTGACCGTTTGCTTGAGGATAGAACAAAGATGAATGTTCTTGTCTAAACCCTAGCATAGTGGTCAATTTAGTCATCATACTATTTTGGAAATGAATTCCATGGTCAGTGACAATCTCTTTAGGGATACCAAATCATGCGATAATTTTGTTGAAAACGAAAACATTTGCAGTTTCCCCGTTAGCTTTAAAGGTGGGCATTGCCTCTGCCCACTTCGTGAAATAATCTACAGTGACAATGATATGTTTGTGCCCCCCAGCTGAGACTAGGTTGCACGTCACATAATCTATCCCCCACTTCATGAAGGGGCCCACTGAGATGACGGGAAATAACGGAGCGGGATGCGACCGCATCTTTCTGGTGTAAAGCTGACAAGGATGACTGCGCTTCATGGATTCCACACAATATTTAAAAATCATGGGCTAGAAATAACTGGCACATAAGATCCCACATGCTCCACTATGGGTCGTTTCTAACCTAGATAAATGACCCCCACATGCTCCACTATGGGCATCATTTAGGACAATCTCTGCTTCTACGTGGGTAAGACATCGACGCAAAAAAAAATCTACCCCCCTATGATATAAAGTATCTCCAATAATGAGGTAGTTATTTGCATGTATGCATA
>LPNX011044107.1:233780-248317 GCA_001517045.1 Pseudotsuga menziesii | reverse complement strand
ATCAAAAGTATGCAGTGTGGGTACTCGTTGGATGCAGAATCAAATTCCGCATCCAACGAGCTCTCCCGATTGAAATTTGAGTAAAAACACAATGAGATATGCCGAAAATACAAACAAAAAAAATAGTTTTTTTTAATGACAAATATGTCAATTCAACCATTATGGTTGACTTATTTTATTGAAATTCTATTGGTTCTTGAATTCCAACTCACAAAAACTTATTTTGGCATGTTTTCTTATAAGGCCCATTTTAGACCCCAAATTTCCTCTAATGGTTTACGTCGTTCTTCCCGCGAGAAGGCTGCAGGGTACTTCAAAGTATAGAGATAGATAAGTATATCTCTGTACCAGGGGTCAGAGGTGGAAATCAAAAAGATATGCTCATCTGGGAATGAGTCTTCTTCAATGGCTACATCTTCCTCTACTGGAAATTATGCAATGAGCTCAGCAAAAACTAAGGATTTTTTGGATTTGGTGGATTTAAAATCTAAGTCAAACTCTTGAAGAATGACTATCCATTTGTTGAATTTGCCTCCAACTATCTGTTGAGACAAAACATATTGAAAAGGATTAACATCTACCGCTACCATCGTGGTCCTTAGTAAGATGTAGTGACGCAACCTCTGAACAGCATACACAGCTGCCAAGGCCAACTTCTCGACATGGGAATACCTCAATTCAGGGTCGGCTAAAGCACAATTGAGATAGTAGATGGCATGCTCTTGAATCCTATCATCCTCCTGGACTAGTACTACCCCTATGGTCGACTCAGATGCGGCCAGATACAATATAAAATCCATAGAGTAATATGGCGGACGCAATAACGGTGCCGACAACAAAGCTTTTTTTAATGCCTCGAATGCGAGTTGTGCAATTTCATCCCATACAAATGGGGTGTCCTGTTTCAACAGGTGCCTGAAACCTTTAGTAATCTTGGCATAATTTACAATAAAACATCGAAGGAAATTGGACTTCCCTTGTAGGCTTTGAAGCTGCCTGATAGAACGAGGAGGAGGCAGTTTTACGATGGCCTCAACTTTCAAAGGATCCACCTGAATGCCTTTGTTTGAAACAATGAATCTGAGCAGTCTCCCTGACTCGACACAGAAAACACACTTGTGGGGATTCAAGTGAATTTTGTAGTATCTGCATCGTTCAAAAATCAAATGCAAGTGATCTGGGTGATCGATCCCCTTACAAGAATGTGTTGGTAGATCATCAAGGTAGGGTTCGACAATGGCTTTAATGTCGTGAAAGGAAAAATTCATTGCCCGCTGAAAGGTTGCCCCAGCATTTTTCAATCCAAAGGGAATTTTCTTGTACGCGAAGGTACCCCAAGGACAAATAAAAATTGTTTTATGTTGGTCTCCCGATTTAATTTGGATTTGAGTATATCAAGAGAAACCATCCATAAATGAAAAGACTTCACTTCCCGCGCAAGCATCAATAATTTGATCTATAAATGGTGTGGGGTAGTTGTCCTTGGGACAGGATTTGTTTAGATCTTGAAATTCAGTACAAATGCGTATAGTCCCTTGCTTTTTGTCAATAGGAACAGGGTTGGATACCCATTCTGTCAAATCTATGGGGTAAATTAAACCGGATTTCAGCATTTTCTCAACTTCAACCTTCACTGTTGCCGCTTTATGCAGGTTGACAGGTCTCAACTTTTGTCGAACAGGTCTAGCATCAGGGTATGTTCGGATTTTGTGCTCGACTATTGATGGATCAATGCCTGGCATCTCCTCATATGACCAGGCAAATACGTCGTGGAATTCCTTAAACAAGGCCGTATAGATCGCAATTTCCTCCGAAGAGCAGTTTGCGTCGATGTGTACATTTTCCACGACGTTTGGATTTACAGAGATGTTGATAGGAATTGTAACATAAATGTTTGCCATATTCCCCTCAGCAAATATTCCTTCCCTTGGTAAGGGATTAATAGGTGTATCAACATCACCTGCCAGTCTCATATGGAACTCCTGGTTCTCTATCATGCTTAACTCTGGAAGAAAATAGTGTCGATGGTGAAGATATTCGCAGATATTATCTCATCCACACATGGCTTCCAAAATGGCTTCATCCGAAGGTAAAACCATATCTAAGCAATCTCTAGAATGCAAAGAGTTCTCTGCCCAAGCAAGAAAATAGGCTTCTTTCGATTCCTCTGAGACTGTGAGAGGGACCAGAATGGAATCAACAGCGGTATGGATGATAGCTTGATAAGCCACTTCTGCTACCGATAAGGGCACTTCAAGTTCATGGTGGGAAGGAAGAACCAAAGGATCAGTTCTATCAACAACCATTGCTATGGACTTCCCCACACTAGTAGAGCCTATATAATTAATCGGAGCTGGAATATCAAATGTGCCCATCAATGATGCGTACATTCCAGCCCCTAAGCTCTCTGAAGCAGGTCTAACCTAATCAACCAATGGTATGGTGGACTTGTTAGTTTCCATGCGACATTTTCGAGTAAAACTGAGTTGGTCTATAGTAACCAACTTCCCTTCGTGTGGAAACACTACCACCCGAAAATGGCCGATTCCGTAGCTAACATGGCGTAAGTCCAACTTCTCCCCAAGATCAAGTTATAATCCAAAGGTGCATCAATCACCTCTACCTCAACAGACACCACTTTCCCTGCCAACTTAATTTTGAAAGCCGGTAGGATACCATGTGGACAGAATGACCTTCTGTCGAAAGCAGTAAGTAGGGTGTTCGATGGAACCAGCTCTGGGGATCCAAGAGATTTCCAACAAGACAGGGACATAACACATGTAGAAGCACTCTCGTCGACAACTGCCCTTCCAATGGTCTTTCCACCATGGATGACATCTATCGATAAGGCTACATGATATGGCAGGTGAATTTTAACATCAGACAAATTAAATTTCGCCATGAGACTCGATGATTCCATACTGCCTAAGGCTGCTAAGAGTGCATCCCGCTAGGCGGGACAACTCTGTAACACCTCTAAAGCCGACATTGCACAAGGAGTCTGGGCTAAGTCTTCAACTACAGAGTAGTTTGCTACAGCCCTAGCATTAGGATTATGCAAGGTTTTCTTAAAGACACCTTTCGGTATCTTGGGCATAATTTTGGCAGGCTTCTCAATCATGAGAGGGTAAATGCATCCCAAGTCATGCCCATCTATAGTGTTTTGGAAAACTTCAATCCTAAGATGTCCTTTTGTGTACCAACATAAGGAATGTTGGCACTCAGACGGAGAAGTGCCATTTGGGTTGATAACACATGGATCTATGGATCAACACACAACTCCCAAAATAGATCAGACAATTTTACTCAGAGCTGAAGAATGAACAATGCAAAAAATAGTTTACAACTGTGTAATTCTTTCATTAATCAAAAGTAATTGGATAAAATTACAATGTAATACATTGGTATTAATAACCAGTCAATTCGAATGCATGAGAGAGGAATTCGAATTGATTGAATCTACCTAACTGAATGCATAACTAGACATGTCTAAATCACTATCGGAGACTAACTAGTTAGCTCCAGTTGTCTAAATCAATGCCTCAGACAGTTAGAATCAGTTAACTAGTCTAATTGAATGTGGTAGGTGAGGAAAGGTGCCTTCCCACATGCAGTTAATCAATGATTGGTGCTAACTAAATGTAACTGACTCCTAACTAGGCTTAACTAGTCACTAACTGAAGTCAACTGAAGGAGGCTGGTTCTGGCACTCCCAGTGGCTCCTAAATTGTAGGGATTGGTCTAGGAGGCGCCTAAATTGATGCATGCAAGTGCAGTCAATGGAAGTTAGCCTCAAATAGTGTTCCCCACACTCTAGTAACTAGTACATGTGTCCCAACTAGGCCATGTGGACCCAATGATGTTAGTGACTAAATATAAACGAAAAAGACTCCTAATTTAGACATAATTGACCAAATTGGACAAGGGAGGATTATAATCCTAACACCCTCATCACAAAATACAAATGAAAACTTATCGTATAGAATTTATGAAGACTTAGAATAAGAATTAAAGCATGTGAACAAACTACTCATGGACAAGGATAAGGAAATTGTACAAATCCAAAATAAAGCAGAATGCAAAGATTCAAAGTTGTACCAGCTTCAACAACAAATTAAAGATCTACAACGAACAAATAATGACCTTAAAAATGTTCACAAATTAGATACTTTGGAGATATATAAAATTGTATCAAACAATAATGATGATATCTTCGATCGATAATCATAATAAAATTATTGTCACAAAAATCAGAAATTTAAAGAAGAGTCGAAAGATTGAACAAGCGAATGAAGATATCAAAGGAAATTTATTACAAAAGGAAGAAGAGAATTATCACCTTATAAATCATAATAAATATCTGATGGAACAAGTTAAGAAGTTAAATGATGATGAGAAGCCACAAGAATAAACGTTCAAGAAGCTTAAGAATGATTAAAAAAATTGTTGGAGAACAAGTTAGATAAAATCCAAAAAGAGGCATCAAAACCCTCAGGAGTAAGAAACTAAGTTGTGGAAAAAGGAACAAACACAGATCCAATCCACATCACAGTTTAAGAAGATGTCAATCCAAATGAATAACAAGAATACAAGGATGAACTCCTTATCGACATCCAAATCATAAAAGCATGTATCTTAAATAATAAAAGTATCAGCATCGAAAAAATAACAAAAAATATTGCTACCATAGCAAATAAACCACATGATAACAGTTCATTATGGAAGTGTAATGTTCCCCAAAGAATCAAAATAGGATGGACTGATCCTTTTACATTTCGAATATTTTGTTCATCGTATTGTCTGCTACGGCAGAACATAGAATGAAGCAACATATCATGCAAAAGTAAAGGCATAAATATTCTTCGTTAAAATGCTTTGAAGACAAAACATTTCAGGACGGGAAGGGAGTATATATATATATATATATATCACGTGGTTCATAGCATCAAAAATAGAGGTCAAGGCTTGCTACATCCACAGTATAATTCTAGGAGGGAACCCAAAGGGGCCTCGTCCTATCGTCTCCAGTTTTGGGAGCCTAACCTCGATGGACCCAGAGAGTTGGATTCATGAGAATTGAACCTTCGACCTCAATATCGAACAGTCTTTGGATTTGGACTCCAACCAACTAAGCTACCCATCGGGGCTTTATATATATATATATATATAAACATATAAATAATAAAGAAGTATTAATTAATAAGTCAAGATTTGTGTTTTTACATTTGGAAGGGCATGATGGGATATATATATATAAGACCCACATGTTGTAATGTTTATCATCATCTTCATATTATCAATATATATTTCCTTTATCCAATATGGATTACTTTTACTATTCTTACGAATTGTTTGTGTGTGAACTGGGTTAGTCCACAACATATTAGCTACCAAATATGGGCATAAATCATACACTTTAAATGTACAAATTTACATCATCAAAATTAGGACATATGTAGCACAACCAACTCAAAATATTGAAGCTTGGTAGACACTTCTAATCTCAAATCTCAAGTATCTATTTCTCTCAATACCTTTCTATACCCTATGATGGATAACAAGTGGTCTAACATCAATAATTATGAAAATATGGCAATCTGAATATAGACTAGGATACATACATATATATGTGACAATTGTATCAATAGGTTACAAGAAGATACAAAATTGTTATAGGTTTCATATATCTTACACATTGTTTTGTGTCTCTTGCTTATGTCCCAAAAGTAAAGTATATGTTTAGTTGTTGCATATTTCAATAATAAATACAAGAACCATAGAGCTAGTAGCATTAAAAACTTCCATTGTAATTGGAAAGAGTCCTTGATATCCATATACCCATTTAAGAATATCAACCTTTGTTTTTTGGCAATTTAATCTAATATTTATTAATCACATAACTTAGTTTTAAAGGATCAAAGCAACATTTTTCCTCTTCATTTCAATTAAAATATCTTTCACATATATCTCTAATTACATAATTTACAAGTTCTTGAATTAAACAAATCCAATATTTCAAATGTTGTTATTTAGATACTAATTATGTGTGTGTGGTAAGAGTTGCCCCATTGAAGCCATAGTAGCATTCAAATACTCCACTATACTTGGAAAGAGTCCTTGATATATAAGTATCCTTTTAATATTATCAACTTCTCTTTCTGGAAATATCCTCTAAGATTTTGTTATTCACAGAACTTAATGGGATGCACTAAAGCAACACTTATCATCTTCATTACCTCACTTGAAACATGTTTCACATGTATCTCTCATTCTATTATTTACCTATTCTTTAGTTAAACAAATTGAATATTTCCAAATCTACTACTGAGATATCAATCATGTATGTGTGATGAGATTCCCTATTGAATACCGATGATTTGGAGCAGGTGTCAAAGACCGTGCAATCCAAAGCAGGTGTTAGAGAACATAGATTGTAGTGCAGTGCCATTAATCGGAATTGTGTTAGTGTCACCATGCTCCCTCATATGCAGAGCAGGTTTGTCAACATTCTAGATGCAATTTTTCAGAGTATCAATACATGTTTGTTAGGGTGTCAAAACCCAGGTAAAACAAAAAAGCAATCCCACAATAAAAAGGTGGATGTCAAAAATTTAATAAAATATGTTGATCATGGTGTAAAAGAATATATTAAAAAAAGCACAAATACCAAAACCCAAGTCATTACATGGTTCCAGGGAATAATAACCCTTCCATTGTCTTTTTCCCTTCGGAGTAATCTTTAAATTTACATAATTTGGTGGTGTAAACCCTACCTTTCTTACTTTGGATTGAATACAAGATTTCAAACATCTTATGAAATGGCATCTACTGGTCCTGATGCCAACTATATGTATTAATCAAGTACAACTTTCATATTGAATTAAAAACCATGCAATAAATGTCTCTTTCAACCATTATTATAGTCAATAAAGGTGAAACAATAATTCATTGTTGTCGAAGTTATTACTTATATAATTCTAATTAATAGGCATTATTTAGAATTAATCAAGCACAACTTTTCATGGAGAATTTAAAAACATGCAATATTGTCTCTTCAAACAATTATTATGTTCAATAAAGCTGAAACACCATTTTTGAAGTTATCACATACTTTGATCAACACAGATTTAATTTTTCACTCCGATCAAAGGATTGGTTTAGACTAAGTTAATCTACCAGCAAACCATCCTTGTTTTCAATAATTGTGTTAAGAATTTTAACACGATCATATATTACAACTTTGTCTATTCTAAAATGTTCTAGATGTTGGAAATTTTATTAGAGTTTGAATTCCATCGGAACTCTAATTTTTAAAGTAGCCATATTCTTGGATTGATTTTGGTCCTAGTAAAAGCACTTATGAACATATCCAAAGGGAAAAAAGATTTACAAAATTTACCATTTAAATGGTAGGTATAGAATAAACTCCAAAAGAGTCATAAAAAACAAATATGTTGAGAATACACCACTTGACAAAGTTGCAAGTGTAAAATCGTGAGAAACACTACAATCGTTAAAAATATAATATAGATAAGAGAGACTAATGATAAGTAAATACCTTTCAAGACTAATCCTTCTAAGTGACAAAGAATTGAACTTTCTTTGAGGACTCTATGTTCACAAAGCTCATGACCTTCCCAAACCTCACCCAAATCCCAAAACCAAAATTTGCCCTCATTTTGACATTGTATTTCATTTTTATTTAGTTAATTCAGTTACATTTTTAATTGAAACCTAAAAAGCAACCAAAACATCAAAGATTCATCGAAACCTAACCTTAAGGAAGTTGGATCATTGTCCAGTCTTATTCAATGTAGAATAGAAGGTATTGTTTTGGGCCTAAAATCAACTGCACTATATAAATCCTTCACTATTTGCTAAACATAGTGATAATGCTTCAATCTTGAACTTGAAACCACTGAAATAAAGATAAAGGTAAGAGGAACTCCAAATAAGATAATAGAGGAGGGAGAAAAGCAATGAATCGAGACCAAACAGAGAGAGGTTGTGGGAAATCACTCTTTGTATCGATAATTTACACCCACACTAGCATACCAGGGAAGGAAAGTGCATTAAAAATATGTCCAACAACATCCATGAATTCCATGATAGGAGAGTTAAGTGAGGAATTAATGGGAGAAATTGCAAGGGTATCAAGGCGCAGAGTCATATAAGCATGGAGAAGTGGGTCAGAACTCCAAACCATGAGCAAAACGAAAAACACAATAAGAAAACCATTAACCAAGAAGACAATGCCGCCTACAATACTACCCTTATGACTGAGAGATTCATGGATACTGCTCGATTTGATGACAATAGAAAATACACCAAAATGGGGTTCATCGTCAAATAAATCTGTCGACCTTGGTCGACAAAGAGGGCAGAGCTAGAACCTATTAAATCAACATCCAATCCATGACAAATGTATCCCTACTATGGCATCTTGTTTGCAATCCAAGCGAAGTGACAAGGATGTGGGATCTAGAGAGAAAGTGTGAACCAGAGAAACTCAAATCAACGAGCAAAGTCGTACGAAGTGACAAGGACCAACAATCCAAAGAGAAAGTGTGAACCAAAGAAACCCAAATCGACGAGTGAAGTCGCATAAAGTGACGGGTAGATGGGATCTGAATATGTGGTAAGGCATGTGGCATGGATCTATTCGACATAAAGATGAGGAATCTAGATCGATGGGTTGTGACTCGATCTCATAGTGAAAAATCCTTCGATGTAACTAGGAAATTGGGTAGGTGAACTTGGGATTAGGCTATAAACATCCCATTGTCACTTTTGATATGAAATTGGGTACAAAGTTACAAAAGAAATTTGGGACAAATCTTCCACTTTAGTTATAAAAGCAAGGGCAAAGGAGATGATGGACCAATTCACTTTCACAAAAGATGGTGTTTAAATTATATGAATGAATTTTTTAAAGTTATTTATTTTTAAGACCTATAAGATTAAAATAAATTCAATTAGGAACATGGAGCATTGGTTGGAATAAATTAATTATAATACAAGAGCCATGTGTTATCCCATGTCCCCTACCATTTTTGGTATATTCATTAACAAGTTAGAGGGTTTTTTGGAAGAAGCAAGTTATGCCAATGCAACTCTAGCTAGTATAGTCATCATCCTTCTTTATGTTGATGATATTTTTATTATGGTGAGGATTCCCTTTAATCCCATCAAGCAACTAAAACTTCTCAAGGAATTTTACTTTAGTACAAGTATGATTGTTAACACTAACAAAAAGTTATGATAAACAAATCCAAAAGAATCAAGTCTTGTGCTAATTTCATGTATGACTACAATAGCTTGGAGGAGGTGACTTCATAAAGATATCTTGTAATCAATCTTCATCACAAACATAACCTGAATTATAACATTCATAAAAGAATGGAGGTTGGAAAGCTTATTACGAACGGGATAACAATTGTAAATTAGTGGACCTTTAGCTTTGGGATAAGAAGAACCTTATTTTCAATACTTTAGCCGCACCTACTATCTTATATGGTTGTGAGGTTTGGGGTTGCAGGATCTCTAGAGAACTATGGAGAATAATAGAGCAAATCAAAAAACATTTTATAACTTATGGTCTCAAAGTTAAAGACAGTTCACCCTATCCTACCCTCATAGAAACAAGACTCTTCCCCACTGAGAGCATAGCTATGACTATGTACCTAATGTTAAGAACGAGATAAACAATATGGGAGACAAGAGGCTTCCTAGAATTACTTCAAACTTCAATCAAAACCACTTGTGACTTAAACAAGGTAGACAGAAAAATGCCAAGTCTTGGCTAAATCATTGGAGAGTTGAGGAAAAGGTCATTATGCATAATAGTGATAATATAAAATATTATTACATCTAAATTTAAGTAGAAGTTGCCATGCAATAAAAAAATAGGATAAAAGAAAATTAAGATATTACCAAAAGTAATCAACCCTAATGTAAAAGATCAAAACTAACTCCCTATTTGAAATAGTGTAAAGAATTGAAGGGAAAATAAATCAACATTGCTAAAATAAAAACAAACTCTCACAATGAACATGGTGAAGCAAGGTATTGGACAATTTCTAAAATGTTGTGTAATGATAAAATTTGTCTTCTTTGTGAAGAAGAATGTTGAAGATTAAAAACACTCTCTTAGCATGTTCTACATACATCTACATTATATTGCAATTTCAAAATATTTGTTACAACAACGCAACTACGGTAATTTAGGAATTCCTTTCAAATACAAAAATAAACTTTTAAACAAACTAAGCAAGCCCTTACTTTAAAGTTCAATAAACCAAATTAGTCTCAATAAATATTCATAATAATCATCAATATATATAAATTTAAAATTCATTCATTTTCCAACTTATAAAAATAATATAAAATATACAAATTTAATCTCTATTTCATAAATGATACCATCTAAACAACTTTACTATTATTTCATAAAACTATTGATACATCAAAATAACTTTAACGAAATGACCAACAAATTTATAACATATTTAACACTAATATATATATATATATAATTTGTGATACAATAAAGAATCAAAGGATAAAAAATTAAGATACTATCAAAAGGTAATCAACCCTAATGTAAAATATCAAAAGCAACTCTATATTTGAAAGTGTAAAGAGATGAAGGAAAAAATTGCTAAAATAAAAACGAACTCTCACAAGGTCCATAGATGTTGTGTGATGATAAAATTTGTCTTCGTGACATTAAGAAGGTTGAAAATTAAATATCTCTTAGAATGTTCTGCATACATATACATTATATTGCAATCTCAAAATATTTGTTAAAACCCTAACTTTTTGAACTCAACACAAATATGGTGATTTAGGACTGCTTTTCATAAAACTTTTCCAATACAAAATAAACTTTTAAATCAAACCAAATAACTCCTTACTTTTTTCAAAGCCCAATAAAATGAATTGAACTCAATAAACATTCATAATCATGATAAATATATAAATTTAAAATATACTCATTTTCCAACTTATAAAAAAATATACAAATTTAATCTCTATTATTATTCATAATAATAAAGATAAGCATTTCAATCATTTTAAAAATACCTCATAAAAATATTGATAAATCAAAATAACTTTAATTAACTAAATGATCAACAAATTCATTATATATTTAACAAAAAAAATGAATTGATCTCAATAAACATTCAAAATCATCATAAATATATAAATTTAAAATATATTCATTTCCAACTTGTAAAAATATATATAAACAAAGACATAAAATATACAAATTTAATCTCTATTATTATTCATAATATAATAATAGTGATACCATCTCAATAATTTTACTAGTACCTTTGAAGAATGTTCTACATACACATTATTTGAAGAATGTTCTACATACATACACATTATATTGTAATTTCAAAATATTTGTTAAAATGCCCAATTTTTTTAACTCAACATAAATATGGTGATTTAAGAATGTTTTTCATAAAACTTTTTAAATACGAAAAATAAACTTTTAAACCAAACCAAATAACTCCCTATTTTTTTGAAGTCCAATAAATTAAATTGATCTCAATAAACATTCATAATAATCATAAATATATAAATTTGAAATATTCATTTTCCAAATTATTAAAAATATACTAACTCATTTTCGCGCTTCTAATATCTTTATTTAAGAGATAAAAAAAAACTAATTATAAATAATTACACTACCCCTACTAGCTCGTTTTACTACGCATATACCTACTGTTGGCCTTCATATTTGTTGTTTCGCCATTTGGGATAACCGCAACCAATTATGTCCAATCCCCTTGTCCATGGTAAACAATATTTAGCATGTTGCAGAGCATTTAATGCAGCAAGCTTGATGACCGTTGGATCTTGAGTTGCTCAAAATCTAACGGTCATCAAGCTTGCTGCAACCACATTAAATGCTCTGCAGCATGTTGAATATTGCATACCTTGTCTAGGGGCCTGTATATCCGGTATCATAAAGCAGTACAAGCATATAAGGACGTAAATGAGCTGCTCAAAGATAGAGTCTGAGGATAAAAAAAGAGTAGCTCCCACTATCTTCTTGCTACGAATCACCGGCATCAAAAGATTGAACTCACTTTACTATGAGCATTACAGTTGGTACCATCCCCAAGAGGATTGGCACTTGCTTCCAGGGATGGAAAGATCGAGAAAGGCAAAAGATCCCTTCAGCAAGCAACAAGTTTGATCGATTGGCAGGTAGGTTTCACTGTGACTTGAGGTGTTGTCATTGTTTTATAAAAATTATATATAAACAAAAATATGCAAATGTAATCTTTATTATTATTGATAATAATAATGATACTATCTCAATAATTTTACTAATATCTCATAAAAATTTAATAAATTAAAATAACTTAACTAACTAAAACACCAACAAATTCATTACATATTTAACACTAAAAAATAAATTTCTTTACAGGGATGATATTATATATTTAAAAAATATACATAACATTATAAAACAAACAAAGTTTTATAGGGTAATATGGTAATAGCGAGGAGGCATACTTTGAGATTTGTTTAAAAAGTATGATATTATATATTTCAAAAATACACAACATTATAAAACAAAGTTTTATAGGATAATATAGTAACGGCGAGGAGGCATACTTTATAAAACAAAGTTTTATAGGATAATATGGTAATGGCTAGGAGGCATACTTTGAGATGGTTCAAGGTATTTTTTCCATTTATGCTGAAGTCATCAAAAATACACGACATTATAAAACAAATTTTATATGATAATATGGTAATGACTAGGCATAATTTGAAATGGTTTTAATATTAAAATGTGTTTTCAATTTGTGTGTTGCAGTTATAAAAGACACATGATATTAGAATAAAACATGATATTAGAATAAAGTTTTGTATGTAAAATAGTAATGACGAGGAGACATGCTTGAGATGGTTCTAATATCAAAATATGATTTATTTTATGTTAAAGTCATTTAGTAAGAAAACATTCATGTGGGTGCATTTGATGATTATATAGTTGATTTAAAGTATGTGTGTGGGGGCAGGGTTTGAGGGGATAGCAAAAACGATAGTAGCCAATTAACAAGATTAAATGGTTGATCTTGAGTTTTGTAGACTTGGCTATTTGTTGATTTGTATATTTTTTCAATGGGTTACTATCCCATGAAGTGAGCTCAGAATTATTTAAATAAAATCTCTTGTTTGTCTCAGAATTATTTTAATAAAATCAATTGTTTGTTGGTTTTTCCTAGTTGGAAAACAAATGTGTGATGATTTCTTGTATTTTTTTCATTTCGTGTAAATTAGTTAAGATTCATTGTTTGTTAGTTTTCCCTAGCTGGAAAACAAATGTGTGATGATTTCTTGTATTCTTTTCCTTGTGTGATGATTACCTGTGTTTCTTGTGTTTTTTTCATTGTGTGATGATTTCCTGCGTTTCTTGTGTTTTTTTCGTTGTGTGATGATTTCCTATGTTTTTTCCATTGTGTAAATTAGTTAAGATTCAATGTGTTTCAATTAATAATTGGTTTTCAAATATTTATTAAACAAATAAACAAACATAAGGTTGGGATTTTATATTCATCAAATGAATGTAACTTAACCTAAAATAATAGAGACTTAACCTTGTTAGAATATAATCCGTAGGGATTATATATTTTGTCAATAAATAAATAAAACTGATGTAGGAAGCCGAAAAGGCTGGGCGGAAGGTGAAACTCAACCGTCCTATGAATTGTATAAATATATGCATTAGTAAGGGAATAATATTGAATCGGGAGTTATACCTAACAAGTGGTATCAGAGCGGGTTCCTGCCATAACTCTTACTGTTAAATTTCAGTCATGGCAGCCTGTATGCTTGCCAGTGCATTGCCAGACCTCCATTCTGCCCTTTGTCAATTCATTTCAGAGTTGCCTGCCCATCGCCAGTCTACCCTCTACTCTTCCTTCCCGCCAATGCATTCATTATGTGAGTTTATTCTCTGCTAGAAAGATTGTGTTATACCAAACCCTAATATGCGTTGAAGACTAGTATATGTATTGAAGACTGATATATATCCACCATATATTGTGCGTGAAGAGATTGCTGCCTGTTTGGAGACTGCAGCCTTGCTGAAGACTGCGTTGAACGCTGTAATAGCGTGGAGACTGCCTCAATTGTGTGTTATACCTGTCAGTCACCTGAAAATAAAGGAGAATGAACATGCTGCGTGGTATAAAAAATCTTGTATGCTGCGTTTTATGTGACTGATATATATCATGCAGACTGACTGATATATTGAAGAATATATATATACTGAGACTGATATATTGCTAGTGACTAATATATTTTGTATATTGAAAAAAAACTTGTGTATGCTCACCTGAAGCTTGCATTGTATTCACCTTGGCAGAGACTGTAGACCTGCAAGGTTATTTTTTTTTTCTATTTCTCTTTGTCATATCAAGTTCATTCTTGTAAATTACACTAACAGTTGTAAAAGATGCAATCCATAGCATCTATAGTTGGTGCCACTCTCACCGGCAAAG
>LPNX011044107.1:168789-221611 GCA_001517045.1 Pseudotsuga menziesii | reverse complement strand
CAGATCATTTTCTAGTATGTTTGGATATAGCTATGGGTAGGAAGAAACCTTCCCATCCTTCCAAAATTAACCCTGCATGGCTGGAAGTGGAGGACTTTAACAGGCTGATCAAGGATCAGAAGCTCCCTATGACGGATCTTTGAGAGAATTAGCTGCTATTCAGTTTGCAGCAAACCTAAAGAAGGTCAAGAAGGCTGAAATTGCTTCTGCTCATGAAAAGTAGATTAAATAAAAGCAGGAAGTACTAGCTATAGATCACAATTGGAAAGAATGTATAACCAGCAGTTGGCTGGACACTGGATAACCAAATGAAGAGTTCAACCATGATGTTTGTCAGTTGGAACAAAGAAAAAGGAAAATCCTGGCAGACAAAGAAGTAGCTTGAAGCCTTAGGTGCAGGGCTCTTTGGCGTGGTAAGGGAGATGAAAATAGTAAGTTTTCACATCAACTCACAAACCATAGGAAGAATCAAAAATGTTAAATACCATTTGGAAAGTTGCCACAAATTATGGGTTTATTGCTTCAAGTTTTGGGCATATTACCAGAACAGGAGTAGAACACTTCAGGGAAATAAATAGAGAGAGTAGGGTCAATATTGCTTAAGTGGTTCAGAAAACATATTTCTTCCCAAGCTTTGTAGGTGAAGAAGATAATGTGAGGTTACTTGATGAAGTTTCGAAAGATAACGTTGTTCTTCACTCCTTTCAAAGAGATTAAAACCCTAGCCCAGATGGTTGGCCAGTTGAATTCTTTTTGGTTTTTTTAGTCATAGAAGAGGATCTGATCAGGGTAATAGAGAAACCCAGATCGTTTGGAAAGATGCTTGCAACCTTTGATGCTACCTTTATTGCTCTTATCCCAAAAATCTGATAATCCAGAATCCTTTAAAAAACTTTGGCCCATTTCATTGTGCAATTGCATCTATAAGCTATGTCACAGGGTTCGCCGAACCTAATCCTTGAGGTTCGAGGTTCGGCGAACCTCAAAAAAAATTTGAAATTCGTTCAGGTTCTCTGAACCTAAAAGACGAACCTAATGTCGAACCTGAAGCCGAACCCGAACCTCATCGAACCTGAACCTGAAGGAGAACCTAATGTCGAACCTAAAGCCGAACCCGAACCTAAAGGCAAACCTGAAGGCGAACCTAAAGCTGAACCCAAACCTAAAGCCGAACCCGAACCTAAACGCGAACCTGAATGCGAACCTAAAGCCAAACCCGATCCTAAAGGAAAAAAAAATTGAGGTTCAATTTTTTTACTGAAAAAAAAAAGCAAATTTATAAAAAAAACACATAATACCAATAAATTAAATGCTCTCTATTTATTTATGTTGTCTACGAATTAAATGCTCTCTATTTATTTATGTTATTTATAAATATAATGTTGTCTATAAATTAAATGCTCTTGATTTATTTATGATGTCTATAGATTAAATGCTCTCTATTTATTTATGCTGTCTATAGATTAAATGATCTTGTAATTTGAAATATCATACTTGTAGTCTACATAAGAACACACCAAACAACAAGTAAGAACATAGATTTACCCCCAAGAACAAACTACTGCTGTGGGAAGCATGTAAATCCGTTGTTAAACCACAAAAACCTACTATTAGAAGTACAAATCTGTAAGCAGAAATGTCATAAACAACAAGTATATATGACGAAATTATGAATAGTGACGTAAGTGCTTTGAATCCTATGGGTGATGGGGTGTGGAAAATTAGTTAAGGGGGAGTATATAAAGAAAGTTTATATATATATATAGTCGAACCTATTGTCGAACCTCATCCAAACCTCATCGGAATATTCGAACCTGAACCGAACCTAATCCTTGCCGAACCCGAACCGTGTGACTTAGTCTATAAGATTATTGTTAAAACCTAAGGCTTCTGTCTACCTCAATTTCAGGAGAGTAGTTTGGAGACAGATACATGAAGCTTTCAAGTTTCAGGGTTGTTCAGGTGGGCTTTTATTCCATAAAGTCAAAAAAACTGAAAGCAATGATGGTTAAACTAGACTTACAAAAAGCCTGTGATCAGGTGAGTTGCCTATGCTTGAGATTTATGCTGAATCGCTGATTCATCTGGGTTTCTGTGTGCCTCTTGTTAACGGGGTAATGAGCTGTGTTACCACAATTCCCTTTTCCATGGTTCTGCCTCAGTCTTCTTCAGACCTGGAAGAGGGTTGAGGCAGAGATGCTCTATGTACTCAGTTACTTCTTATATAGTTGCTGAAGGGCCAAGTAGGACTCTTATAGGAGCCAAGAGAACAAGAGCTTTCAAAGCTGTTGTGATTGGTAGGAATATGTTTATGTCCCATTTGTTGATCACATCCTCCCGTTTTGTGATGGTTCGAGGAGGGATGCGCTATTAAACTCGAAGAGATCATAGATTTGTACAGCACATCCACTGGTATAAACATCAACATTGGGAAATCTACTATCTCTTTCATGGGGGTAATTGAAGAAGATATCAATTCTTATATTGAGATGTTCCCTTATCAGATCATATAGTTTTGCAAAAAGGTTTGAAGTACTTGGGGTTTCATATCAAACCTAACAACTATGGTAAAAAAAAGTTAGGATTGACTAATTGCAAAACTAGAAGAGGCTCTGTATGATGTGACATTTGGTTATCAGGAGGGGAATGCTGATTTTAGTGAAATCGGTGTTAAAAGCTATTCCAGTTTAATTGGATGTCTCTAGCTTTCATTCCCAATGGGATCTTAAAAAGGCTAAGGAGATTTGGCTTCAGATTCTTGCGGACTGGGAAAAGAGAAAAAAGGAATCCCCTTGATAAAATGGAAGAAAATTACAGTTTCTAAGGAAATGGGAGGGTGGGACTTACAAATATCAATCAATTTGCAAAAGCATTGGCAGCAAAGAGCGTGCGGAGGTTAATTTATCATAAAGGCTTGTGGTGTCAGGTTGTCAAGCAAAAGTATATAGAACCCAACTTAATCGACGAGTGGAGAGCATGCAAAAGGTGGAGAATGGTCATAGAGTGAGAGAATCCTCCACGGGTTGGCAGTGATTTAAACTATAGTTTGCCCAAAAGTCTTATATTTAGTCTCCATGAAAAGGGGTTTTTCTTTTTACATCAGGTCGCTTATCTAAATATGACATCCATCTGGATACAAAAATGGAAGTCTGAAGAAATGATGAGGCTTGAAGATGATTTGGTCTAGTGTGGGAACAGTATGATAATGTCTGAGGACTAGTCATGGAAGATGAAAAGAGGCAGATGATGAGCTGATCTGGTTTAGGAATTCTGTAAGAGGTCAGTACACCCAAAGATCGTTTATAAACTTGGAAATCCTGCAAGAGGTCAGTACACCCCAAAGATCGATTATAAACTTATGAGGTTATACCTGAAGAGGCAGATGATGAGTTGATCTGGTCTAGGAATCCTGCAAGAGGTCAATACACCCCAAAAATTGGTTATAAACTTATAAATCCTGCAAGAGCTCAGTTCACCCCAAAGATCAGTTATAAACCTAAAAATCCTGCAAGAGGTCAGTACACCCCAAAGGTCGGTTACAAACTTAAGGTTATACATGAAGAGGAGGGTGTGCAGGATCATGGAAGTGCAAATGCCCTTTAAAATCTCGCATTTTTATGTATTTGGTTCTTAAGAATAAGGCTCTAACATGGGATAATTTGCAAAAACAAAGCAGGCAAGGTCCCAGTAGAGATGTGCTCTCTGCAAAGAAGATGAAGAGTCAATTACTTATTTGTTAGTATCATGTGTGTAAACTGTGAGTTAAAAGATGTTTGGAAGGGTAATTCGGCTGAAGAATGTTTAATATCCTGGTGTGATGATCCAACTTCTGGGAGACATAAAGCCTTGCTTTTACTACTGCATGGGGTGTTTGCCTGGCCAGGAATTCGAGTTAATGTGAAGACATGTATTCGACTTGTTCAATGTGCAATGCAGAGTATAACTATTCTAAACAGTTTTAAACAGTTGAAGGAAAACCTCCCAGGCAGATTACTGCTGAAGTCATATACAGATCAAGTGCTTGGAGATATTTTGATGGTGCAGCTCAAGGTGAGTCTCAAGTTTGTGGTGCAGGGGGGATTACACACTTAAAAGACTCGTGCTTGGGCATATTTTGATGGTGCAGCTCAAGGTGAGTCTCAAGTTTGTGGTGCAGGGGGGTTTATACACTTAAAAGACTCGCATGTTTTTAAATTCAAATCTGGCACTCGGCAAGGCCGCAAGGCTACAAATAACTTTGTCAAAATTAAGGCACTAAAATTATCTATTATGCTTGCTGCTGATAAAGGTGAGTCAAAAAATTCAATTTTGTTGCGATTCCGAAGTAGTTATAAAGTGGATGCACGGTACTAGCTATATTTAAAATTTCTTGTTGATGCCTATTTTCAACTAGATTCAACATTTCATCTGTTCTTAATGAAATTTAATTTCAACGTGTTTTCAGAAAAAGGAATATGCTGGCTGATGAATTATCGAAAGCTGGTCCTCAACTGGATTCTGGCTAATGGCAAATATGCAAAAAGTGGATGGTCAAAGTACTGAATATATTCATGCTTCTTTTTATTAGAGGGCCTTGGATCATGCATCTGATCTCACTGTTTTCTCTACTTGCTGATTAAAGCGATGTCCTGAGAAATTAGTCTTCTTTATAATGTATAATAGTAATTCTTTGCACCAAGAGTAGCGAGGTGCTCTACTAGCCCACAGTATAAAAGAGATATTGTCAGTGCAAAACAACACAAAAATATATATATATATAAATCTATTTTAATACATTTCAGCTCAATTTTAAAATTTACACAAAATCTAAAGAAACTGCAACCAGCTCAAATCCATCTTAAACCTAAATCAACCAAGCACTGAGAGGGATCAAATTTTTTGAGGTGTAAATTATTTAGTGATGGAAAAAATTACATCTCAAGAAATTTGACCCCCTCTCAGTGGTTTAAGACGAATCTATGTTAGTGTATTTTTAATGAAAATCTGATTTACCTAATGAAATTTGACCGCACTCAATGCTTGATAGATCTGGGTTTAAGATGAATCCATGTTGGTGTATTTTCAATGAAAATCTGATATTAAGAGGCCAGAACTCTGACACTTTGATGCTTCTGTTTTATGAGGGGTGAAATATGTATGAAAATTTATAAGATGATAAGACAGATGGCAATGTTTGGACACCTGTCTAGTATGGAGATCTTTGGTGATGTGAATTCCTCATGGGAATCAAGAAATGTTGCCCATGAAATGTTTGGCAGCATATGAAGAATGT
Source organism: Pseudotsuga menziesii (assembly GCA_001517045.1). Taxonomy (NCBI): domain Eukaryota; kingdom Viridiplantae; phylum Streptophyta; class Pinopsida; order Pinales; family Pinaceae; genus Pseudotsuga; species Pseudotsuga menziesii. Next base: position 216,339 of record LPNX011044107.1, on the reverse strand, counting down.
AATTTCACTTGTATTAATGAAATTACCATCATAAATCCCTCGTAAGCTTGAATCTATTAAGCATTGAGAGGGATCCAATTTGAAGTGTAAACATTAATTATCTTAAACTTTTTAAATATTAAGAAAAACTTAAATTTTTTACATATTAAGGAAAAACGAAATTTATCTTAAATTTTTCACACTTAAATAATGTTTACACTTCAAAAAATTGGATCCCTCTTGGTGCTTAATAGATCCAAGTTGAAGATGGAGTATCAATTTTTGCACCGAGAGGCGCTCTACAACCCAAGTATGAGGGAGATCTTTTAACGTTTGTCGATATTATGTTTGTTACTAACAAAATAATAAAAAATAAAAATTTTAATTATCCGCCAAAATAAATGTCGGCCACAAAAAAACCTAATATGGGGTAAGATATTGTAATGCTCCTACCTAACAAAATAATAAAAAATAAAAAATTTAATTATCCGCAAAAAAAATGTCAGCCAAAAAAACAACACAATATGGGGGAGATGTTGAAATGTTCCTACCTAAGAAAATAATAAAAAATAAAAAATTGAATTATCCGCAAAACAATGTTGTCCTTACACATGGTTTTAAAACCATATGCAAGGCCTCCTAAACAACCCATGGTTTTATTGTACATGGTTTAGGAGGGCCTTGCAAATGGTTTTAAAACCATGTGCAAAGCCTCCTAAACAACCCATGGTTTTATTGTACATGGTTTAGGAGGGCCTTGCAAATAGTTTTAAGACCATGTGCAAGGCCTCCTAAACATCACATGGTTTTAGGAGGGCCTTGCACATGGTTTTAAAACAATGTATTGGGAAGATGTTGTAATGTTCGTTCCTAACAAAATAAAAAATAATAAAACATATTATATGTCGGCCATAAATAATATTAAATATTAATAATAAAACATATTATATGTCGGCCATAAATAATATTAAATATTAATAATAAAACATATTATATGTCGACCTTGAAGAAAAAGATGTCTTTTGGTTTGAATCAAATCAATGGCTATATATAGGACACACCAAAGCTGATCGCGCAATACTTAAGAAGAGGTTTACACCTCGAGAGCTTTGATCCCTCTCGACGCTTGATAGAGCATAGGATTTGGATCTATGCTGGTTTATTTGAAGAGTTGACATGAATTTTTTAGTTACTTTTTACTTTTGATAAGTTTTGTGTCGACATGGAAATGTTATGTTACGTAACGTGACAAATGTGACAACATCTCCCCCATACTCTCGGTCCAATGAACTTTTTTTGAAAAAAATAAACCAAAAGAAAAGCATGTTACAAATATGTTGGAGATATGAGCATTACAAGTGATGTGCCAACATACAACATTTCATGTGATTCCAAAAGAACATGTGAAAAATATAAAGTGTTGATTGGGAAAGAGAACAAATATAATAATACATAGACTGCAAACCGCAACTGGAAATTCACAAGAGATAAGTGACCTCAAATCACAACTGAAAATTCACAAGATTGGTGGGAAAGAGAACAAATATAATAATACATAGACTGCAAATCACAACCTGAAACTCACAAGAGATTGCATAATACGTCAAATTTTTAACCAGACATAAAAGAGAGTAAACTCAGTACTCATGGTGTTATCACATATATAGTAGTCGGGCTACCATATTCTTTTTTTCAGATTCAGAACATTTTTCAGCCAGATCTCCTACATATGAGATGCTGAGATGAGCAGTTTTGATGGATCATTATGTTATTAGTGGACTATAGTACTCTCCCATGTCAAGACTGAGTCTCAGGACACTCAGATTTGAGGACTGGCGTAGTCATTTAGTCATTTACAGAGCAGTTAGTGATGCCCAAATTTGTATCAATATTTCTCATTGGACAGATGATGGTTCAGATGGATATATTTGCATGGTTATGATTCGGCTTTTATTATAGTGTTATGGTTATCATTGCTCTTATACTCATTTTTGTGACATGTATTAGCATTTGTGTCATGATCTGGCGGTCATATAAATATGTGGACTTGGATGTATCTATATTATGTATTGATGTCCCTACTTAGACTTGGAAGTTCTTGATCCGTACTCATTGGTTTTACCCTCCTTAGGGAGAATGGACGTAGTCATTCCCACCATGCTTTGGCTTGCTAATGTTGGCTTCATTATTCATTGTCTCCACCCATCCATTACCTTCCAATTGTGTTTTAACCCGACTTACTACTTGACTTGTGGCATGGAGGACCTCACACCACTAGAGCCTATGTTGGACAAACCTCTCGGTCTCTTTGTGTCTCAGCTCTGAGTTGCCTAGGATGTGTTTGCTTATCTGAAACAAGTAGCGCTGCCATCAATACAATGTATCTAGAAATAAAATGTATATCTTGCAAAAAAAAACCCATTCATGAAAAGTAGAGTTTTTCAACATACATGAATGAAAGGCTAGCCTAATGAAATTGGCTCTGAGAAATATTGTAATGAAATATCTTAAACATTCATGAAAAGTAGTGTTTTTCAACATACATGAATGCAAAGCCTAAAATAATAAAAGCCCGCATAAAAAATGCGTAAGACAAATGTTTTGGAAAATCAAAGGCCCAAAGAAGCAATGGTTCCTAAAAGTTCCATCTAAAGATTGTTGGCCTTACTTGTATTGAGTTAGATTGTGAGCATTTGTCAAGGTGAGTAAGCACCTCTAAAGTAGTTCACCCATTTGTGAAGCACTGCCATCCCCTGTGTTGTTGTTTATCCGGCATATGGTTATAGTGAGTATTCCCTTTCCATATCCAAAGTGTCACGATGTTGAGTTGGTGGTCATCCTTTGTCCTAACCTTGTAAATTTTAGCCTTCACCCTTCACTAGCAAATTGACTACAACTATGCAATGAGTATGGTCTTGAAAGTCTGATCTGAGTTATGATTAATAAATGAAACCCTATATATATGTATTTGGTTGATGTACCGCCAGTGAGGTGACTGCTACTTGTTATGATGGTTACTTAAATGATTTGTAGAACATGTCTTAGCCTTTGAACACTTGCAGCATATGGATACCAGCCTGAGTTATATTGGTTATTTGATCATTTACAGGCTATTATTTTGTTTATTGGATATTGTTGATGTTCAGGCAAAGATCTGGAAGGGGTATGAGTATATACCGTACATGGATTTGGACTCTCCGAGTCTAATGAGACAACTTGTTTTCAATTCCGGCCACTTGCAGAGACGATCAAGCTCATTTTACCCTTCTGATGCAGTTTTGCTTCACTGGATAATGTGTCTGAACAGGGAGATGTTTTTATTGGATCTCCTAGGGCGTTGTATGGGGCATAGGGGGTGCGGTCACTTGATGTACCATAGTACCCCCCTCCCAGAGAGCCTAGCGGGCTCAGTTGGACAACGCAAACACCCTAGGAGGTTGTTTTAGCAGGTTCACATTTCTCGAGGCAAATTAAAAAATGATTAAATGGCTACTGAAGAAATCGATTTGGGCTACTGAGGCAAGGAAATGGCATGGGATGAGTCATGATGATGAGAGTAATGTCCTCCACACCTTTTCCAGCAGATGCTACACCCGATGGGGCCCACACCTATTTTTTGGGCATTTTTATATTATTTTCTAGAGATTTTGGGAGGCTCACGATTTCTTCAAGGAGGCACAATTTCATAAATTTAAAAAATTATATTATTTTATTGTACCATGGGGACACCCAGAGGGAGTTGGTTAACACTCCATGGATCCACCATGTGCTTCATTTATTTCTTGTTGAGTGGGATCCCCTCTCCCAGGGTGATTTAGTCCACTTTTATATTATATTGTTATATTGATCCATGTATTGTATGTTGAGCTCATCTCAACCATTGATCAAACATTTGTATCTTTTAATCTTAGCCACTCATTTGAAAAGTGGTTAGAATTTTGGTTCTCTCATTCCTATTTAATGAAGAGAACTGCTCATTTGTAAAAATTCTTTGGCTCTTGGGTCTGGATGATAGAAAAACTTTTCTTGTGGATATTTCTTGGATCTCCTTTGCATCTGGTGTTATTAGAAGGTGATTGGAAAGTCTTTTGCTTCATAGCATTTGGGAAATTGTTGCAAGATCTATATTTTTGGGAATCTTTGTCTTGTCTACAAGAGGGCGACTTCAGCTTGGGCGTTTTTGCAGGGGAACCTCAACTCGCTTGGATTGTCTTCGTTTTTTATCAGGGGTTTTCATTAGTGTCATTGCGATCTATGACTTCTTCTTGCTATTTTTCTGTAGCATTTAGTTTTTTTCTCATGTGGCAACAAATCTGATATGGTTGGTGTTTGTTGTGCAGGAAAGAGGGCGCATTGACTCTTTGGGGCAAAACGTCGGACATAGAACTTGCTCAAAGCTTCTCAAATTGATCGAGATTGCAGGGATCATCATCATCAAGGCATCTACAATGTTTTCCAGGTAAGATTTACAGGTTAGTCTCTTTCTTCCAGATCTCAATCCACTAACATCTGCTTTTCTTCATTTTACTGAAAATTCCAAAAAATACTAAAAGATAGACCGCTCGATCTCTCAACAAACCGCTACTGGGTTTTGTAGATTGAGTCATCCCTTTACCAAATCATCCTCAACACTAAGCTGAAAGTGCCTGGTTTTCCCTAGATCTGAGAAACTATCCTCCCAAACCCTAGCACTCCTCACCATTTTTTTGACTTTTTCCGAGATCTGATTTTTCTGGGAAAATTCCAACTTGGGTTTGTAGATCAAGCCATCCTCATACCATTTCTTCTTCAACGTTGAGCTGGAAGTGTCCAGGTTGCCCTAGATCTGAGAAATTGACATCCCAAACCCTAGCGCTAGCCATCCTGCTGCTGGTTTTTCCCATGATCTGACTTTTCTGGCCAAATACCTTTTTGGGTTTGTAGATCGGGCTATTTCCCAGGTGGGTTTCCTCCAACGCTGGGCAGATAGTGACTCCATTGCCTTGGATCTGACAGGCCTTGATCTCCAACCCTAGTGTTGCCCCCCTCTTTGGCCTCTTTTCCCTGAGATCTAACTTTTCCCTGGTGACTCGAGTACTTTGACATTGTCATATCACTCATCGAGTCTGTCCTTCGGTAATAGATAGCCCCAATCTTGTCCTTGACCTCCCTGCATTGGTCACGTTTCCCAAGGCAACGAATATCCTCACCTGCTACTAGTACCTCAACCCCAGATCTAGTATTTACCTTATAGGTCACCTGTGTCCCAACTTGGATCGAACCTCATACTTCCTAAACCTTGATCCAAAGCCTTGGCTCACCTCATGACATCATCCATAGATCTAGGGTTTTCGTTACCTTACACCTTACGTACCTCAAGTTCATTTGATCTAATCTGGTGTCTAGGTTTGATCTCTCCTGTCGGGAGTAGATCCGGGTCTCTCCCTTTGTTGTTTTGGGCTAAGATAACATAAAGTGAAGGTTGCCTCGATTGGCGTGACAACCATCCATTTGGGAGTCTAGGCAGTCTTGGTTCCACCTCCTTAGTTGATTGTCCCTCTACCATCCATCCTGGATCCACCTCACATAAGCAACTACAAGGTTGGTGATAACACATGGTTTCATATAGTTTTGAATTCCAAAGGGTGGAGAACTATCAATCATTCTGGTGATATTCAAAGTTCCAAACCTTAAAGCATGTCCATCTTCCGGACAAGTTTGCAAACTTTTACTTCAAGTAATGAAGATATTAATAACAAATCATACACGTTAAGTGTTTTCCACAAGGATCATCCTTGAGTGCGGCTTGAAAAATTCCAAGAGGAAACGTCAGTTGAGTTAATATAAGGTGCTAAACCACTGGTCTCCAAGCTTCTTTTAACCTTACACCATCATCTCGATTTATGTTCTTGCATTTCCCAATTTCAGAAGCCTCTCTATCTTTTCTCTAGTAATACAGAGCTTTTGTTACACCATCAAATCCGTTATGCATATATGGTGTTTGGAAGTGCGAGAATGCTCTCCATCAGCAGAATTTTGAACCCTTTCATAAACTATGTCACTGTTATGCTCTTATAACCATAGTTAAAAAAAAATCGGCATCGACAAAAAGATGGCAAGGGTTTTGAATACAATTTCTTAGCAACATCAGCTAAAAAATTGGCAAACCAAGGGAAACATTAAAAATATACATAAAATCATTTTTTTAGAATTTTAAACATATAAAACAACAATAACATTAGATAAACACATTATCACATAAATATGGATAAAGCACTGATATATAAGATGTAGTGGATGCCAAATAAAAAATTGATACATCTAACCGCTAAGTTTCAAAAGTTGGAAAATTGGAAGTTTCAACACCAATTGGAACATTGGTCATCCCCCTTCCTCTAGGCTCTAGCCCTTGCCTCTACATTGAATCTCGAAGTTGATCCTCCAAGAATATTAGTCAACAACCTACAATTTTGATGAAACTTCATAATCCAAGTGTTAAAATAAGATAAAAAATTCCCATGCTTAATAAGTGATTTTGCTTAACTGAAGGGTACATTTGTACTAAGGTCATGACAAAGGAGTTCAATCACCTTCAAAGCATCAACACCACCAACATCAATGTACATAGAGAGTTTGATGTGCTTGATTAAATGCAATTCCTTACCGTGATACATGATAGAATCCAGTGGAAATGTTGCAATCTTTAAATCCTGAAAACTATTAACTCTGTTGAATTCTGAATGGGACTTAAAATTCTATTTTTTGCATATGAAGTCCGATGAGGTTGCAACCACTCTCATATATCCTGAAACAATGAATAGGTTGTCAAAAATTTAAGTAGAAGGATGGAAAATAGCCCTAAAGGGTAGCTCAATTGGTTGGAATCTGAATCCAAAGACCGTTTGATATTGAGGTAGAAGGTTCAATTCTCACGAATCCAACTCTTTGGGTCCTTTAGGGTTAGGCTCCCAAAACTGGAGCCGATAGGGCGAGGCCGCTTCGAGTGGGCCCCCTAGAATTATTATTGTGGATGTAGCGATCCCCAACCTCTATTCTCGAGGCAGTGAACCACATGAAAAAAAAAAGGAAAAGGATGGAAAAGAAAAGACAAGGAGAATATCAGTTTTAACATTACCATTTAATGTTATTGACATCAATATCACTAGCACAAAACTAATCAATTTTTTAAGAAACCCGTGTTTTTAAAACTATGAAAAACAATCAAAAAAATTTTAAACTTTCACCTAAAGCCCGCTACCTTTGGCGGTTTTTTCTATCATGGCATGAATTTTTCGTAAAAAAATCCGGATCTTTTGTAAAACTCGTTATTTTTTCGGCTTTTTTCAGCCAAAAAAATCGGCAGAACGAAAAATTTGTGAAATTTCCGGAAATCGCCAATTTTTTGCTGATTTTATCAACTATGCTTTTAACCTTGTTTTGCTTCAGCAACCGGCATACAATGTAAACTTTTATGCAAGAGCACGAAATCATCATGGCATGAATTTTTCGTAAAAAAATCCGGATCTTTTGTAAAACTCGTTATTTTTTCGTCTTGTTTCAGCCAAAAAAATAGGCAGACAGAAAAAATTGTAAAATTTCCGGACATCGCCAATTTTTTGCTGATTTTATCAACTATGCTTTTAACCTTGTTTTGCTTGAGCAACCAGCTTACAATGTAAACTTTTATGCAAGAGCACGAAATCTCATATACCCCCTTCTGAAGTTTCAGCTTGAGCCATGATCAACTTTTTGCTGACTCCATATATCTTAGCGACTTCGAATGTAAGGAAGAGTGGTCCCTGGATCATCATTACTTGTACTCTGATCTCTTTTCTCACCACTTCGCACTTTCCGAATTGTCTTTTCAATCTGTTGTTCACCATCTCCATTGTCTTCAAGGAGCTTGCTAAGACAGTAATTTCATGCTCTAGGTGGTCCTTATCCAAAACTATTATGGCTCAGGTTGCCAATCTGTTGATTACTCCCATCTTTTGTGCTGGGTGGTGGTGTGACCCAGCACACAGGTGTTTATCAGTACGATTTTTCTTTCTGTACACCTAGTGAGCTAGGGCTCCATGTTGATTCTTTGTGGTAAGCAAGAGCAGGCACACAGCTCGGAAATACTTGAATTTAGCCGAGTATACAAAACAAAAGTGCACTTCCTTTTCTGAACTACTCTCACAATGCTCTGATAAAATACTGAAAATATTTACAGCTGGAGTCTTTGTGAAATGCATAAAGTTGAAAAAAAATCAAATAGCATAATCAGCAAAGTAAACATATAAAACATCCAAAATATCGGTCACCGTCATCTTTATGTTTAATTTCATCAAATAGATAAGGTTAAGTGCTATGGATATTTTTGTATTGAATTTCTTCATCAGATTGGAAGTACTAAAAACAAGTGCTATGGATCAATGATACATTAAGTAAATGTTATATAGTTACCTCACAAATCTGATTGCTTCGCTGAAATTCTTCAGTCATAACACGTAGAGTACTTGATGACACATTATAACTCGAGTTCATGCAGGGATATGCTGGTGTAATTATAGGCATCTGATGACTTCTGTCACGAGGATTTTTCCGTGGATCCCAAACAGGAAGGCCTAGTGTACCCTCTTCAATAGCACAAAGCATGACAGGATTTGGCCAACGCCACTGGGTATATACTCGAAAAAAGCGACACACCAACATGCTGGGCACCGCATTTGGATAGAGCTGACATATTCTGGCCACAAGTAATGCCCAATTAACACCCCCCAGAAAACCTGCTACCTGCTCACATCCACACAAAATATTCAGCACATGTAATTGGAAATTCATAGTAGTGCCCAAAACTTACAAGATGACTGCTATTCGTGCCAAGTGACCAAAACAGATCTTAGCTCAATTCTCTTACATTTGAATAGACACCACGTCGTTTTGCCCAAAGCTTCATACACCTAAGTGTGGTTCGAAAATTCTGATTTCAAGTCAAGTCAATATACGAGTACAATATTAGTGCCAATGTATATACTGATGCACACAAACACGGAGTAAAAAGCCACTAAAATTGAGCTTAAATGGTACACAAGTACCTGAATATTTGGCACCAACCGTAAAATTTGATCAGTTACTCGACATCCGTTAAGGCTTCGAACAGTCTGCTCGTCAGCATTACGGAGTATAGAATCCTGGGAGATGTCTAGATCCTACAGCAATAGTGCCATAAATCATGAGTTGCGCTGCAAATTATAAGAGAACTCAAAAGCATATTAGTGCATTTCTGAATCAAATATTGAGATAAACCAAATTTGGGTCAGATATTATCATTTATGCTATAATACCTGCAACATATAGTAAACAATTTAAAAACAAATATAAAGTAAAGATTTTAAACACAACAAAGTTTAATATCGGAAAATGGCAGGCTTACATGGTATTTACCATAATAGCAAGATTCAGCCGTATTTGGAGTTTGTGTAAAAAAATCGCATAGAATTCAAAATTTGACAAATATTCGAGATATTTCAGATACGGTAAAGTCAATTAAATATTTGAAAATAATTGCAAATTTTTAACTTTTAATTAGTCACAAAATCTTACTATTAATATATTCCGTAATATTTCCTTGGTAATGAAGAAAAAGATTTTACGAGCATATTCTTTCCTGACTTTTTGAGCAGGCTGCGCGCATTGGGGTTGGAGCTGTGGCAGTCTTGAGAGAGAGCATGGCATGGCAGCGCCTGTTGGGAGCTTCTGAAGTGTGATATTGCATGTAGTATGGGAGAAACTATTTGCTAAAAGATAAGTGTCCGTACAGCCTTGGATTTGGCCTGAGTTAACATCCATACCTTCTCAGAAGGTTTTCTGTTCAGCGGACTTATATTCTGCATGCTTCAGATACAAACTGCTTCCTGCTAAGATATGTGAGTTCTGTGTCCAGTACTCACTGGAATTTCTGGTATTTCACTGCAGTTTCTATTGTTCATCTGGTCGCTGCAGGTACTCTTAATATGTTAAAGATTTTGCTGCAATTATGGCCTCCTTAGATTCAGATTTTGGGTCGGCTCTTAGTTTTCATATTTTCAAATATTGTTTTCAGATCTAAGTTATAATAGAATAAAGCCGGTTTGGGTCATAACAGTGATAGCAGAGCCCCAATTGACAGCAGATTCATAATTACAACAAATCCAGATGCAACTCCAACTATAGTTGCAACTGTCATGGACTAGTCAATCTATCACAATCCACAGGGATAAAACTCAGGCCTCTGACCTAGGCCCCATATCAGTACAGGAAATTTTTCAATCTAAGTCTTTGGAAACTACTGGCAAATAATTCCTACAAGTTTCCATTATGGTAACACCTGGGAACATTTCCTACAGCAGATTCTGGCACAACTCCAACTGTCATGGACTGGTCAATCTATCAAAGTCCTCAGGGATCAAGCCTACAAGTTTCCTTTAGGGTAACACCCGGGAACAATTCCTACAGCAGATTCTGGTGCAACTCCAACTGTCATAGACTGGTCAATCTATCAAAAAAATTCAATGTAAGTCTTTAGAAACTACTGGCAAAAATTTCCAGCAAGTTTCCTCTATGATAACACCTGGGAACATTTCCTACAGCAGATTCTAGCGCAACTCCAGTTTCCAATTGTCATAGACTGGTCAATCTATCAAAATCCTCAGAGATCAAGCCTCAACTAAACTAAAAATTATGTTCAGTGATGAAACTCAAGCCTCTGGCCTAGGGCCCATATCAGTACGGAAAATTTTCAATGTAAGACTTTGGAAATTACTGGCAAACATTTCCCACAAGTTTCCTTTATGGTAACACCTGGGAACATTTCCTACGAATTTCCTTTATGGTAACATCTAGGAAACATTTCCAGGACGCTTCCAAGCAAATTTTAAGTACGGAAATTGCATTTCCATACTGTCAAACCCATTTTTTTAATTTAGATGGCGGTTGGCCTTATGGCTTGGAAACTCTTCGAGGGAAAAGAAGACATAATTAGTATAGTACTTAAAAGAGCAATTAAACAAAAAAGAAATTTAAAATTTATTGGCTATATATCTACATGCCCATTTCATGCATAAAAACAAAAAATCCTTCCATCTTTACATAGAAATTTCATTACCTCGCCTTCTGAAATTCTGAAAGCATTTAAAAACCCAATCTGTTTCAATTTGCACCCATTCACCCACTCCATGTGATATAGATGCTCGTTAAGTGTTATGTTAAAGACCTCAAATCAGAGATAAAACGTAGAATGCCCCTAAAATCTTAAAAGTGCAAATGATATGCAGTTAGCTTCAATGTCCCTAATTTGTTCTTTTCTTGTTCTAATACCAAAACAGTATAGTGAATTACCCATTGAAACAAACAAAAAAGATAACAAGCATAACATAAAAGCATTTTTTAATAGATAATACTACGTCTCCCACGGATCAGATGCTAGTTTGTCCCTAATGTCTTCATACAAAGCATGGTTTACCTGAAGTCGCCTTTGTTGCCAAATAAAAGATAGCAACGACACCATGACGGGAAAACAATCTAGTCAACAAATACTCAAAATGTCAAGAAGGCCTACATAGTTCTGTAGAAAACAATTCATCGAGCACATGAAAAGTTTTTGCAAACTAAGTTCCAATCTTCTGAAAGAAATCAACATAATTCTGGAAAAAACAACTCCAAGACCAATAATTCTTCTACTGTATACATGTACTAAGTCAGGAGAAATTTTGCCAGTTTCACTCATTATTGAATTCGGGGAAATATGTTCTTATATAATGCTTGCTCTAGTTAAGTGCAAGTTAATTTTTGTTTCACTTTTCAGATAAAATCTATAAATTTGGCTTGATCAGCAAATCAATTTGAGAAGTTGATAAGAAACAACCATGTAAAGCAGAATCAAATATTTTTTAAACAAATTAATTTTCATATTCTCGTTCAAACGCTTAGTTCTAAAATATTTATTTAAGTTTCAAAAAATATTTCAGTAGTCTGACATATAGATTTCAATAGCTTGATAAATTGACATTAGCATGGATGTATTGACGAGATCTTTTTAAGATAGATTTCAACAGTTCAATATATCGGTTAACAACAATGTCTTGAAAAGCTTACTTTTAACATAAATCTCAAGAGTTAAAAATTTCAAATACATTCACTTAAAATCAATGCTTCAAGTGTTCCTATCACTTTTATTTTTACTGCACGATTATGTTTTAAGTTTAATTAACTATTAAGCTAGATAGTAATATGCATAAGAGAAATTAATTCCTAGAGAATGGGGATGATGTATAAATTGTTATCTTTCTTTTATAAACGTTCAAGCTCTCTGCATATCCAGAATCCTACTTAACAAAGGGAGGCTTGCACCACTCTGAACCTTCCAATTCGTTTGAATGCATTGCGCTGCACATTGCTTCTAAATAACACAACACAACTACCAAAACCCATTAAAAAGATCCAACATGTTTGGTTTATACATGCCATGGATCATATAATAAGCACAGTTACTACTTTTACTACTTCAGGATTCACCCAATGAGAGTTTTGCATAAAGTAGATCTACCAATATTCCATTGAACTTAAATTTCATGACTGGGTCAAACCTCTCTTTATTAGTTAGGATTCTGGATATGCAGAGAGCTTAAACATGCTTAAAGGAAATATAGAAATTAATTTGTACATAATCTCCCTTCCAATTCTTTTAATTCGTTGTACTAAGCATTGCCTCTAAATAACATAATACCACTACCAAAACCCATTAAAACAAACCAAGATGTTTGGTTTATTCATGCCATCGATCATAATAATCACGATTACTACTTACTTCAGGAATCACCCATACAGGGAGTTTTGCATAAAGCAGATCTATTGATATTCCATTGAACTTAAATTTCATGACTGGCACATGTGCATCTGGTACAGGATGCAGCTCTGTTACTTCTGACATATCAGCTAGCATTTGATAGAGCTCAATAAAAAAATCCTCCTGTAATATCATTAAAAATACAAAAGTTTAAAGTCAATGATTTAGTAAAATAAGTATTCTTTAACTTCGATGCAAGAGTAGAATATCATAAAAGATCAACTTTACAGCTTACCTCTCGGGTTGCATGCCGAGGGCCAACGCAAAGTGTATCAATATCTGCACCAGGTCCATGAACCTACACATCTTGGGAGTAATAAAATCAATACAAAAAGGACTTATTGAGAGATACAAGATTGAAGAAACAGTAATTTACATTGTATAAGATAGACTAAAGCACACAATCATGGATTGTCTATATTAACTAACAGGATCGTGCATTAAAATAGTACAATGCAACATCCATGAATCAAAATTACTGTAATACCACAGCTTAATATGATGATTTGAAATCTAATTATTTGTTGCAGTGAACGAAGTAAATAGGAACATAGGAGACAGAGGAACTGTTACTCAATTGAGAGAAAATATTTTTACTAATGTCCACAAATGACCAAACTTCAAAGAGATAGGGCAATGAGGATCAAAAGAAAAATATTAAAACCTAAATATAATTATTTTAAAATGAATACTTTGCTTAAACCAGATCAATATATTTTAATTTTTAAACAATAAAACCTAAAAATTCAAAAGTCATACTGTTCTCCATAGGGAAACTTCCCTCAGATTGTTCTCAAGATTTCCTAAAGGGTAGAGGTCTGGGAAAAAAGAACAAGAAAGGGTTGAAATAAAATCAAAGATTGCATGTGAAGACAGTTCACACTCATCTTTTTGGCACTGTTTAACAAAAATAAACCATACACCCCATTAATATTATGCAAAGTTTACTGCTAGAATGTAAACTTATAAATTTGACTTTTTCTTGGATCTTCATGTAATGTCTTTGCCAGGAAGCACCAATCTTAACCTTTTCAACCTTTCGCTCAAGACAAAACTAAGAAACAAAAAAACTGTCTTTACCATCAGTTTCAGTCATTAGGAGGCCATGAACAAAACCATTCGCCTTTCTCTCATGTTAATGAGAGAATGAGTGAGTGATTTCCTTGAAAACAAAAAGAGTATTGTCACAGGTACAAATATTACCTGAAGAACCTCTCAAATAAAAGATTGAACGTAAGTTATAACCAATAAACCAAGAGCTCCTGACTGTTGCACACAAAAATAAATACAAGTTTCTTTTTAGTATAAATTGGATGGAAATAATTGATTGGATGTCTAGCAGTTAGCTAGAAACCCATTTGTTCCTTCAAATTTTGAGATACTGCACAACACTACAAGTGTTCCTCTCTCCTTCCTGTACCTCTGAAAAATGAACCAGATTCTGATACAGTAAGTCCCCTTAGATTCATTCTATGGGGTTTGATGCTGAGGCTAAAATGTTGGCCTTTCTCACCTTTATTTGAGAGAAGCCTCTATGTCAGTTTGTTGTGCTCTGATGCAATGACTAATGCCAATACCTTGATTATTGATATATGTATCCTACTGATTCCTATGAGGGATTGTGGTGGTGGGAGAAGGAAAGAGTGTCCAAAATTTATCAATGAAAATTGATGGTGAACAAAATGGCATCCATTCCCAAGCTTTTCACAATGTTAACAATATGGCTGTTCGGTAAAGTAACCTATCTTCACTCAAATCACAACATATTCTACAACTGTTTAACCTTGTACAAAATACATTAGAGGCCCTTCTCACCTATCCTGGAGGGAAGCCTCTATGTCAGTTTGTAATGCTCTGATGCAATGACTAATGTTGATCCCTTGATTATTGATAATTTGATATCAGTATCCCATTAGGAATTGTGGCAGTGGGGGCAGGAAAAGAGTATCCAAAATTTATCAATGAAAATTGATGGTCAACAAAATGGCAATTGGCATTCCTTCCCAAGCTTTTCTCAGTGTTAATAATATGACTCTTTTTGTAGAAGCAACCTATCTCACTCAAATCACAACATATTCTACAAGCGCTTTCTTCACTCAAATCACAACATATTCTACAAGTGCTTTAGCCTTATACAAAAAAGCATTAGAGGCCCCTACCTTTATGCATAAAGGAAGCACCATATACTATCAAGGAATATTCAATGGTGAAATCCACTTGGTTTCATTATGATCTGGTATGTTTATGTCTTGGACATAAAACAGACCAACTCTATTTAAGAGAGTTAAAAATTAAAAAATGGCACTTCTTCCTCAAATTTGTTGCTGCCTATAATTTTACCATTTTCAAGGAGGCAAACCATCTTTTTTTACCATGTACCCACATACTCCTTTCTTTATAGAGTGAAAAATCATAAAGTTCAACTTGACCTTAGCTTTGTTTGATTATGTTATGAGTGCCTGATCCAATTAGATGTGGCCTCTTCATCATTTAACAAGTAAAGGCCTCTACAACCAAGTATGGGGCTACAAGCCATGGAAACTTCATACATAAATTTCATCAAACGCACAGTGAAAAACAAAATTGTCAAAAACCAAACTCCATCATTATAAATATGCACAACTGAGCACATAGCATTAGGGAAACACCAACTTCACACCTAGAGAGAACCACTTGAGCAGCATTTCGGAAACACACATCGAAAAAGAAAATGGACAAAAACGACAATTGAGAAAATTGCATTAGGGGAAAACTAACTTCAAGCCTAGAGAGAATCAGTCCAAGACAGCCAGATAGAAGACGTTACAATAAAGGCAATGAGGTGATGTCTTACAGGACCGAGGTTTTAAAAGCTATGTGACAGGAAAGCTCAACATACCCCCACAGGAGCAATCCGATGACTATATATATGAAAGGGACTAGAATCTGTCAACTGGGTCTAGCCCAAGTGGTAGTGGTATGGAGTATTCTCCTCCCCAACTGAGTTCTATTCCCATAAGTGAAATGTTGAGCTCATTTCTATTATATTGGTGTAAAAGCTTCAAGACATGTTGTTGACCTGGACATCTGTCTCCCCACATGTATCCCCACCCAAGTTCTATTCTCGTAAGTGACATGTTGAGCTCATAATAGTATAGAACGGCTTCAAGCCATGTTGTTGACCTAGTCTTTTGTCATGGAGAATCTAGGGTTTACCCTAAGTACCATCCTCAAAATAGGGGGGAAGGGAAGTGCCTAGGGGTTTCCCTAGAGCATTGTAACATGAAAAATGAAGGGGGCTGGAATATGTCCATTGTCCACCCATCATTGTAAATAATTTGAACTTCAGCGTTATCAATTCCTTTTTCATTTAATCTTTACTTCGGTTGAAGCTTGCAACATAAAAATGTAACAAATCCATATGGTCTGGTGAACATTTAACAAAAATAAAATATTTATACATTACATTGATTTAGAGAACCCACAAATCTTTTTAAGATAAAACCTTACACCCATACCAAAATAGAGATGAATGCGATTGAATTTCAAACTACATGCTTCTGGTTGACTATATGGAATGGAAACTTTAACACAATGAGTTCAGGAAACACTAACTTCAAACATATAATTAATTTACAGAACCCCCCCATTCTTTTAAAATCTAACCTTACGCCCATTCCAAACTGAGACGAAAGCCAATGCAATTTTAAAATTTTGCAAAACTAAAAGAGACGAGATTTACAATATAATCAAAATTAAATTGTAGGGCAAGAGGAAAACTCACGCCAAGCCGGTAAGACCCAAACGTAAAAATCTTAGCATTAGCTTCCTGGACAAGCTGCTCACTAAAGCCCTTGCTTCTGCTTATCTTTCTAACCCATACCTTAACAATCTGACAAAATTGATAAAAAGCGATTGACAAACTATAAGAATTTCAGAGAAAATAATCGAACTCCAACTATAAATCTATAACAAAAATTAAATTACAACCTGATCCAGTCTCCCAAGCACTTCTTCTCTGCGCACAGCTTCTTCTTGGCTTTCATACAATCCAGAACTAACAAGAAACTGACAAACAAAAATTCATCCGATTCAAAGATGTACATATTAGTCAATCGCTCACTTTGTTTGAAAAAGGTAAATCACCCCATCATTGCAACCTGAAAATAAAGCAAGAGTTTCTTTAAAAACCTTCTCAAGTTCAGCGGTTTTGATATAATCGAACTCCGAAGGACCTCCGAGAGATATCGGTTCCGTCACTCCCAAATATTGACCATTGCTCTGAGTCGCTGTTTGGTTGGGGCTCCCCATCAAGCTCTTAGCAATTATCAACGATATTTTATAGAGGTTTTATTTTTACAATTTATTAACTTACAAAGCAACCAAATGTTTGAGAAATGCTCTCCCAATAGAAAAAGGGCTTTCCACGGGATGAATTTTTGTCTCGCAGTTATTGTTACAGAAATAAAACAGAAAACAGATAATTTAATAGAAGGCCGAGCAGAAGTAGCCACCGCCTGAAATCAAAAGATAATACTAAAAGGGACAGTAAAGGATCATGTCACTTAAATTGCAAGTTATAAATCCAAATGTTGTTTTAATTTTTTTAGTACAGGAGCTCATATACAACGAGAAGCCTGCAACAAAGGCTGGGCTTTGATACCATAAACCTTTATTTTCCTTAATTTCCACACAGGAAAACCTAATATTAAATAATGTAAACCCTCGATTGCTTCCTCAGCTAGTACAGACAGAATAAAACAATTCCTTCAAGCTGTTACGAAGAACAGGCGTTCGAGGCGTCACTCGTTCAGGAATTTATCACAAGCCTCAAATAAAAACGTTCAAAGTTGCGCTAATGTCGCAAGTTCGCCATTTTTTATCTAATCTGCCGAGTCGAGTGCAAGATCCTCGGTTATCTGTGACTAACTTCTCCAGACAAAAATTACTAAATGGCTCTGAAATATTACCGCGAGCGGCTCGACCCGTGGCCCGCGTACTGCAAAAAAAGGCATACAACCCTAGGGTTTACGATCGAAAAAATCAAAGGCCCCCAAAAAAGACAAAGCACCGTAAAATCTAATGCCAAAAAACGAACTTACATGGTTTCAGAGCCAATTAAATGCTTACCAGGGAAAAATGAAATTCTGGACGCAAAACCTCACGGCCTTTAACAGGGAAGCTTTGCACGAAATCCTGATTCTATACCGGTTTTTCAGTTATCGGTAACAGACGAAGAAAATCTTCCTTAAGTGATTTGCTGTTGTTATGGAGCAGCAGAAACCCCACACCTATGGTTGCCGAGGTGAAAGAATGGCTACCGACAGTACGTAATCCCGGAAACTTACAAGTACGTACGCATCTGTTTTTCTACATACGACATGCGTATAATGTGGCTAGGAAGACTCGCAACTTCGCAAGTTGCAAAGCGAGCGTTAGGCATGTTACAGAAGTCGTGCCATTGGGACAAAATTATTACCTTTATCTCGATAATTTGCCGTTAACTACATAACAACGTGCCAAATCCGGGTCTAGACACGGGGCATGGGTAGGCCAATGTCGGTTAGGTTGTTGAGTTGTGGATAAAAGTGACGGTTTATCCCACGTATATACTTTTTTCCATAAAAAAAAATCGTAAATATCATTTATATTCTTGAGATGGATCTTAAAAGTCCATTCTCACAAAGGGTTTCTGTGGAGGATGGTGCGTTGCAAACCGCAGCATGGAGGCGCCACAAAGCAGTGCTCCTTTCCTTTGGCAGCATTTTCTCCCTTTGCTAACAGGTCGTCACTGGACCTGTCTCAGTTGGGTACGGTTTCGTTTGTCTAGTTCCTCTTTTGCCTGGTATTTGTTGTTTTTGTCTCCCCCTGTCGTGTCCCTCGCTGCTGTTTGTTGTTTCTCAGTTTTGTTTGGATTAGCATGACTTTTTCATGGAGTCGTTACCGGCGACTGGAGTCCATCCTCATGAGTTGAGGACTAGTACCAACCAGTCTAAAATAAGTGGGAACTGTTCATATTCAGCCGGTTTTGGCTTAGCCATGCTATTTTGTTTCGTGGATGAGCAGTGATTTGCAGACTCCACCACCTTTCTTCTTGTGTTGACGTGATGATTTGCTCCTGCTTCTAGAAGATTCCCCTGTTTTCTCGGAGGCTTGTCTGTACCCGTCCTCCACGTCTTCGCTTTCTCTGTCTGATGATGGCTGTCGTTATCAAGGTAAGTGGGCTTGATCGGGGTTCAATTCCTCTTAACCCTGCGTTTCTCCCTTGTCTTAACCCTAACTAGGGTTTGACTTTGGAGGTTTTGTGGCACTTGCGGTCTATTTCTATCTCTTTTTCTATTTCTCCCCTGTTATAATCCTAACCAAGGTTTGATTTTGGATGTTTTTGTGGCTTTTGCGTTCTAATTCTGTCTCTTTCTCCGAGTACGAAGGCCTTTGTCTGACCCTCTTGTAAGGTTTATTATCCTGTTATCCTTGCTGCGCCTATTTGCTATTACCCTAACTAGGGTTGTTTTCTTGGAGCTCCGGTGGGGTGAGTGGGTTGGTTCCTGTCTCTTTCTTGGTTATTGGCATCTGTTTGACTGGTGAGTCACGTTTCGGGGCTCATCCTTCGGTCCTTATGTCGGAGACCCAAAATGGGTCTCCAAACCCTTCGGCTGACCTCGTCTCTGCTCGTTTTCGACGCCGTAGAAAGGCAAAGGCCCACAAAAAATTGGAAGGGAAGCTACGCTATGTGGTGGGTCGAGATATCTATTTGGATAGAGTGGAAGCGTTGTGTTCTCGTGCATTAATTTGTAGATTGGAATACGTTTCAATGGACAAAAAAGACTGGTTTGCTTGGGCAACCGAACATTGGAAGCCTTTCTTGTCCTACGTCCCTCCTATCAGCCTTTTGGTTCGGGGTTGGATAGTTTTTGTCTTCATGGAAGACGCGCATGCTACAGAGGTATTGAACCGCCTTTGGAGAGTGGGTAAAGGATCGCTAGTACTTGACCGTTGGCATGTAAACTTTGATCCGACGCGTGAAAGAATCATGAAAAGGCATCTGTGGGCGCTCCTTCCGGGGCTGCCTTTTCCGCTCTGGAATCGTTCTTTACTGGAGGGAGTAGGAAACACAATTGGACGTTTTGTGGCACTTGAGGATGACTTCATGAACTCTTTTGACAAGAGGATGGCTAAAATTCTTGTCGAGATGGATATTTCGAAAGGGCTTCCAATGGAAATTAAGATCTTATGCCGGGAACGCCTGTTTATTCAGCGTCTAGACTATCAAGGTATCCCGTTCAAATGCAGCTATTGTAGAGAGACGAGCTATTTACGACGCTCCTGTCCGTCCTTTCGTAATGGTTCTGCCTCCTCGGATCAACGATCTACATCTGCAACTCCTCTCTCTGTCTCACCTATAAAAAGGAGTTCTTAGGTACGTTTGTCTTCAGTGCCACCCGATCCGTCCATTGGCATTTTAAAAAACGCTTGTTCTCTTTTTGACGATGCTTCGGATCTTGAACTAGCCACGCTGGATTCTGTGGTTATTAACCGAGGTCTTTCTAGACCTATGAACGCTCCTCTGTCTCCGGATAATACCTCTCCTCGTAACTGCATCCCTCTATGTGGCTCCAATGACTCTCCTTTGAAGCGTCCTCCTTCGTCTCATGTGGTTGATAATCGAGCTATTCCCTTGTCCTCGGCTCCTTTGTCAAGGGATAGTCGTTCTCCTCTCTCTTGTCTCCCTCTACATGGGTCTAATGTTTCGCCCCCTTCTGCTTGTACTCTCTCTCCTTTACACCTTGAGGCTTCTAAGGATCCCCCTGCAAGGGATGCAGATGTTATTCACCATGTGGATAACTTGCACTCTCCTTCATTAATTACTCTTCCTCCGGTTTTTGTTCCCCCTCCACTCTTCAATGATGCAGACTTCCCCCCTCTCGGCACCTCTGGTCCTTCGACCTTGGGATCTCCTCCTCTTAGCCCTGTTACCACTTCGTCCTTCACCGATCCCTCTTTACAAAAGACTCTTAGTATTTTTTTCTGATATGATGCAACTCTCCCCCTCGGTTCTTCCACTCAACTCCATCCGCTTTGAGAACGTTACTATAAGACGGAAGAAAAAAACAAATCTCATCTAGATGTTGGGGATCACGTCCAGGCTCCTTATACTCCACTCTCCTCAAGACTAAAAGCTGCGGCTCGAAAGCCTTCCTCTCCTCCTCAAAGGGTCCTTAGAGCTATGACCCCTCACCCAATTGACTCCTAATGCGTATTCTCTCCTTTAATGTTCGTGGCTTGGGGGGCTTAGCCAAGCAGAAAAGCCTTCGTCGCCTATTTGTTTCACTCTCTCCAGATGTCGTCCTTTTTCAAGAGACAATGACCAGTTCTTACCCTGCCTTATTTGCTTTTTCTAAGCTCTGTCTGGGATGGGAGTTTTGTGCCCTTAACTCTAATGGTCTTTCCGGGGGCATTCTTTCTGGATGGAATCCGAAACTTCTTAAATGTAAAGCCTTTCATACAGTAGCGGGTATCTTGCTAAAAGCTTCAATTCGTGGCTCCTCTTTCGAGCTATCCATTTTAAATTGCTACGGTCCTTACCTTAACCGTGATACTTTCTGGAATGCTATAGCTTCTGGCGGTCTTCTCTCGCTGCCAAATCTTATTCTGGCTGGTGATTTGAACTTAACCCTGAATGCCTCGGAAATTTGGGGCACTAGAGCGCAACTTGATCCATTGGAATTGTTTTTTTCCAAGCTCTTCTCAGATCATCATTTAGTGGATGCAGCTCCCTCCTGCGTAGGCCCTACATGGAGGAATGGTAGGATAGGGGAAGATGGAATCTCGAAAAGGCTGGATCGTTTTATGTTATCGGACCAGCTTATTAGCTCTCTTCCCAGGTACCGGGTTTGGACGCATAGATGTGGGATATCTGATCATTTCCCTGTATTATTCGATTGGTTAGACCAACTGCGTCCATGTGCCTATCCCTTTAAGTTTAATCAATCTTGGTTAAACAATGAGGATTTTATTCAGATGATTCGAACTAAATGGCCTATGATTCGTTCGGAAAAATCTTTGGATGCTATGTATGAGCTTTCTTTTAAACTTCGCGTTCTAAAAGAAAAGGTTAGATCTTGGATAAAAGTTGAAACTCTGAAGATGAAGGACAAGTCAGTTTTCTTGGAAGAAGAAATTAGTACTCTTCTTACTTCCTCTCATTCAGCTATATTAAATGAAGAACAACACTTGAGGCTGAATTCTCTCAAAACTGATCTTCAAAAATTGTTGGATCATGAGCTATATTCAACCAGACTTCAAAGTAGGGTTACTTGGGCTCTAAATGGTGATGCTAATACTAAGTATTTTCATGCGGTGGCCTCGGCTCGGAAAAATCATAATGCTATCTGGAGCTTACAAGATGAAAGGGGTACTTGGGTATCGGAAGACCATAGTATCAAATCCCTAGGGATTCGTTACTTCAAGACCATCTTTGAGAATGATCACTTGACAAATCTTGTTGCCCAGCTGAAGGTTCTTCACCTCTTTCCTTCTTATATCAATGCTGGGGAGAATGAGGCTTTCACTAGCTCAGTAACAATTAAGGAAGTTGAAAGGGCTCTTAAGACTTTTAAAAAAGATAAGGCACCAAGCCCGGATGGCTGGTCTGTAGAATTCTACTTGAATTTTTTAGACCTTCTGGGTTCCCTCCTCGTGAAGATGGTGGAAACTTCTAGGCTTATGGGCAGAGTGAATCCCGCTCTTAATTCTACTTTCTTAGCTCTCATTCCTAAAGTAGATCTGCGTGTTTCCTTTGCTGACTTTCGCCCCATTTCCCTCTGTAATCTCTACTATAAATTGATCTCTAAAATTGCGGCCCTAAGATTAAAACCCTTCTTAGACGCTTCCATTTCTCCGCAGCAATTCGGCTTCCTAAAGAACCGTCAGATTCTAGAACCCATAGCCATAACGCAGGAAGTTTTACATTCTGTTAAGACAAATAAGAGATGTGCACTCATCCTTAAACTGGATTTGTCAAAAGCTTTCGATCGAGTAAATTGGACCTTTATCCGTCTATTTCTCATTCAAATAGGGGTCCCTCTTATTGGGGTGAGTTGGATCTTAGGTTGTATCTCTTCTGCCAATTTTGCAGTCCTAGTGAATGGTTCTCCTTCTTCTTTTTTTCAGGCCTCTTGTGGTATTAGGCAAGGATGCCCTTTGTCTCCTCTATTGTTCATCCTAGTTATAGAAGGTCTAAGCCTCTTGATTGAAGATGCCAAAAGGAATGGGAAAATTAAAGGGATCAAAATCTCGTCTAAATTCTTCCTCACTCATTTACTTTTTGTAGACGATGTGATCTTATTCGGTCTGGGTTCATATGAGGAAAGGGAAGCATTCAAGATCATCCTTGATACTTTTGTGAGGCCTCTGGTATGAGTATAAACATGAATAAATCTTGTTTTCTTCATAATGGTTTGGATGAGACCCTTCTCAGAAGAATTTCTGGTCTCCTTCCTTACAGATTTGATTATATTAATAAGGGTTTCGTGTACTTGGGATATTTCCTCAAACCTGCGGGTTATCTTGTTAAGGACTGGTATTGGCTTATTTCAAAGTTTGAAAAGAGAATCTCTCACTAGACCAACCGACTCTTGTCTATGGGTGGACGTTTGGTCCTCATTCGATCTGTTCTGTCGAGTATTCCTGTGTACTGGTTGGCTCTTTTTTCGGTCCCCTCCTATGTCTTAGACAAACTCAGAAAACTGATATTTACTTTTCTTTGGGGCTCTTCTTCAAGAAATAAAAAATTTCATCTGGTGGATTGGCATATCCTAGCGCAACCTACTCTTCTTGGAGGATGGGGAATCAAGCACCTTCCCAACTTCAGTCTTTCTATAAGAATGAAAAGTTTCTAGCATGCACTTAACAGCAGTGGCATATGGCACCAACTCATAGCTATTAAATACATGAAAAATATGCCTCTGCATACTTGGTTTAGGGAAAAAAGATTCAAAGTTTGGAATGTTTCGATAATCTGGAGAGGCTTTCTCTCTACTTTACCGTGGATTGGCAAAGGACTTCTCTGGAATGTTGGTGATGGCTCTGCCATTCGTCTGGGCGCGGATCCTGTTGTTGGCATGGGCTCTTCTTTTATTCTGCTGAGAGATTTGAGAGATTATTTGGAAGACTATGGGATTGTTTCCCTTGCCCAAGTAAGGAATCACACCTCCTCTGCTGCGGGCTATTGGTTTACAGCGGATGAGCTTGATCTGGGAGGAGAATGGAAAATTCTTTGGGACAATTTCATCAGAGGCCTGGAATTTAGCAGAATCTGTCTTACTGATAAACGTGACTCCCTCCTCTGGTCACAAAATAATTATGTAGGACCGTTAACTGCTGAAAAAGGATATGATTGTATTCTCTCTGTCAGTCGTTCAGATCTTCTTGAACCAGATTTGGCTTTCCTGTGGAAACAAAAAATTCCGCTGAAAATAGTTTGTTTTACTTGGCTTATGGCTAGAGGTAGGATATTAACATGGGATCAGCTTCATCGCAGAGGTTTTCATGGGCCGAGTAGATGTGTTCTGTGCGAGAGGAATGGAGAAGATAATCACCATCTATTTTTGGCTTGCCCTTTCTCTGTTCGTATCTTAGCATACTTCGAGGCTAAGTTTGGTCTCTCCTTGCCTTCGTTCAGTTCTGTCACAACCTTTCTGGTTCAGTGGTATAGTTCCCATGAGCGTACAGCCTCATTTAGATACCTGATACTCTTTATTTTCTGGGGTTTATGGCTTCTTCGTAACAACTGTCTATTTGAAAACAAAAAACTTGCTAGCTCTGCTCTCATTTCCAGGGTTGAAGGTTTATTAAATTTCTATCCACCTCCAAAGAGAATTAAAAAATCCGGAATATTGGGTGTAAACCTTCGAAAGTCTTTCCTTGTGCTTTTTTCGATGGGGCTGCTGCGAAAAATATCGGTGGATTAGGTTTCGTAATCTATATAAATGATTTTCATTTTTTCAGCTTCTCTTTGGGTGTTGGTAACAGTACAAACACTCGAGCAGAATTATTGGCTCTCTGGGCAGTCCTTAGGGTGAGCTCGATGATGGGCCTTCCCTTGCATTTGATATATGGCGACTCTATGGTTATTATATCTTGGATAAATAGACTCTCTGCACTTGATGTTCCTACACTGATGCATTGGTGTAATGATATTAGAATTATGCTTCAAATGGCCTCTCCGGTGATTTTCAAACACATCTTCTGTGAGCATAACTCGCTGGTAGATGGTCTCTCTAAATAGGCCCTGAATTTGGATATGGGATATGGAAATTTCTCTGAAACTTTGGATGGAATGGTCATAAATCATGGCCAATTGGTTCTTTTTTAGTGTTGTTGAGCCATATGTTTTCAGTTTTGACTGTCAACATCTTATTGATCTACTTAGTCTGTTTGTTATGAGACCACTCTGTTAGTAGGTCTTGCTCTGGAATGTTTGTTTGACGGCCATCTTCGATTTTGCTCAGTAAATTCTGACCTGATTTATCAGGGATGATGAGAAAAGCCTGCTATGATCAGACTTTATTTCTTTTGACAGTTGTCTGCATGTTTACATCTTATGTTTATGTGACATATTATCTCACAACATCATAAAGATGGTTATTGTAATTGATGTCTTTTGATTCCTATGGATAACAAAGACTGGTATTTTTTCCTCTGAAAAAAAACAGAGTTCTCAAATTCTGAAGACCAAATCTATACAATAGATCATAGGAGATCATAGATAGATGTATACATCTTATAACCCCAACAATGATTTACTAAAGCAAAAACACATAATACAATATTACAAAAATATGATCAAAATAAATGATGATATAAACTCATCATCATCCTCATATATGTTTAAATAGTATCAGAAGTATCTCAAAATCATCAAACTAGTCTAAAATAATTCAAACCCATTCAGAAAATCAACTGCTCATCATCACCATCACCAATTAAGTCCCATATTCATATGTTCATCAAAAAATGCCGCAGCAAACTAGGCCAATTAACATATCCTGTCAGACACTGATAAGTGCAATAAATTGATCACCATCACCAACCCTATTATAGTCCAAAAACTATCATAAGATCATCAATAAAACACCTAGATAAATAGACATAAGAAAAACCAGTCAGAAAAATCTGATAAGTTTCATAGATTGCATCCTCTCAAAACTCTTTAATATGCCAAAAACCCTCCGGGACCATCGCTCTAGCCTTTGCTAAAGAGTCAGCCAAGTTGTTCCTTTCACAGTAAATGTGTTATAACTGCATCAACTCAAAACTATCAGAAAGTCTATGAACTTCCTGAAGAATTAAGGATAACTCTAAATTATGCATTCTGAATTTACATTGGCCCAGTTTATGACTAACTGAGAGTCACCATAAATCTGAACTTTTGCAGTATCCTTCTTCCTGGCCAGAGTAAGTAGAAGCTTTAAAGCACAGAGTTCAGCAGAGTTGTTAGTACCAACCCCTAATCCAGCTTTAAAGGAAAAAAATGTTTATCAAATATGTAAAGCATACCTCCAACTCCACATGAAATTGATGCATCGACTGCCGAACAATCAAAATAACCCCAAGGGTAAGTTTTGTCAATAGTTTCTGCAAACACAAGCCTGATTTTCATAACAAAATCACCTTGTGGAAAAGATCTCAGCAATCCCAGACTGAAAGAGCATACTTGAGAAGGCATCAAGGTATGGTCTTCAAAACAGCTTTGATTGCAAGCCTTCCATAAAAACCACAATAGAATAATAGGTAAAGACCTAATATGCTTAACCTCCATGTTAAGACATCAATTCTTCATGTAGGCAATCATTGATTCCCCAGTCTAAAGATTCATGATATTTAACTTATCTTCAATATCTAACCAAACACTCTTAGTGAAAGGGCAATCCACACCTAAATGGAAATTAGATTCAGCATCCAATTTACACAAATAGCACCTAGCAGGTCCTTCCTTGCCTTTTCTAACCATGGCATCCCATGTGAGTGCCTTATCAGAAAAAAGAAACCAGGAAAAAAAATTTGATTTCAAGGGACACTTAAGTTTCCATAATACTTTCCACCACCAAGAGTATTCCAACCCATTCCTATCTTGCAGCAAATGCAAATAACCTTCTTTTGGAGAGTATTTACCATTTTTTGACAAATTCCATACGAGTATATCAGCATTGTTAGTTAGTCTTACATGACTAGCTTTGAGAATAGCTAGGAAACCATTCCAACATAAAACATCCTGGGTATCTAATAACCCAAGAATGTTTGCAGATAACCACCCCTGTTCCATAAAAAAAGTCATTCCAGGGCCTCCAATGCCTTTAAGAAAAAAATACCGGCAAAATGTAATTTGTCAATAAGAAAAGTTGGTAAATGATGTCTCCATTTGCATCCCACCCATGGGTTAATACCAATACGCAGATCAACACCATTACGAACCTTCCAAACAAGATGATTACCAATAATATCAAAAGCCCATAAAACAGCTTTCCAGCATATTGATATATTCTTTTTCTTCTTGTCTGATACTCTGATCCAATCCAAAATTGACATTGGATGAACATATTTATGAACTGCAATCTGAACCCAAAGTCCTGAACCTGCAATAAGATTCCATACACTCTTGGCTGCAAGATCTTTTGCAAAAACAACAGGGATTTTCAACCCCCATCCACCCAAAAATTTTGGGCAAGCCAAAGTTTTCCAAGAAGTCCATGGTAAGCCAGCAGAATCCTTATTTCCAGACCATAAGAATTTGAAACACAGCTTCCTAATCTTCTTAATGATACCCACTCGAATCCAAAAATGCATCCAATAAATCAGAATAGCTTCAAGAACAACTTTGACCAAAGTGAGCTTACCTCCCTTGGTTAACCATCGATAGCTCCAGTGCATAATCCTTTTTTCCACTTTTGCAATAAGCCAGTCCCAATCCTTCAAATAATATCTGCAAGGTTTAAGATAGAAACCAAGACACTTAATTCCATTCTCAAGAGTTACAACAAAAAATGAAAAAATATTCTGTAAAGTAATGATCTCATACTCATCCAAGCCAGAGTAATACAATGTAGTTTTTTTTCATTTATCTGCATTCCAGATGCCTTACAGTAAACCAATAAGATCTCATCTAAAGAAGACAAAGATTGTTCAGATCCATCAGTAACCATGACAATGTCATCCACAAAAAGTACATTAGACAAGGAAATATCATTTCCAAAAGAAATACCACGATAAACCCCACCATCTTTGGCATAATAGAGAGCCCTACTCAATCCTTCAGCAATGATCAGAAATAGTAAAGGGGCCAATGGACATCCCTGTCTAAGCCCCCTTCCATCCTTAAAAAAAGATGAAACTGCACCATTAATAAGTACATCAAAAGATATAGATGATAGACTGCTCATTACCCAAGTAATAAAAGGCCCGAAAAAACCCATTTTGGACAAAAGGACCCAAAGGTAAGTCCAACTGACTCGATCATAGGCTTTAGACAAGTCTATTTTTAAAACCACAGACTTTAAACGTTTACAATGAATGGTATGCATACCTTCCTGTATTACCCCCACAACATCATGAATCTGTCTTCCAGGTAAAAAACCAAACCGTTCACAAGAAATATAATGACCCAGCACCTTTTTAATACGAGTAGAAATGATCTTACCAATAATCTTGTAGCAATAGTTACACAAAGATATTGGCCTGAAGTCCTCAAAGCAAGTAGGATGATCAGTCTTAGGAATCAGAACAATAAATGTAGAGTTAAAAACAACAGGAATTTTACCATTTTTCCGAGAATCTCCAATAACCCGTAATAAATCCATACCCAAAACATCAAATAGAGCCCTATAGACCTTGACTAGTAAACCATCCAGTCTTGGACTCTTATCATTCTTACTCAGAGTAAGGATAGATTGGATTTCCTGCAAAGTAACAGGTTTCATGAGATCTTCATTCTCTTCCTCACTTATAGATGTGGGAAAAAACCCAGCAGTCATAACAATTTCGGGTAGATGAAGATTGCTCTCCTCCTGGAATAATGACTCAAAATGTTTAACTCCTGCCTCTGCAATAGCCTCAAATCCTTCAACCATGTTACCATCACCATCAGCAATCTTCCATATTGAATTGATAATTTTCTTGTTATTGGCATACTTGTGGAAAAAAGGAGTGTTGTCATCCCCGCATAAAAGCCACAAAGCTCTACTTTTCATTCTAGCCTCTTGTTCACGTTCTAATAAGATTTTTCTCTTACAGGTTTCCAAATCAACCAAAGAAGACTTATCCTCCTCGGATGCAAACCCAAAACCCATCTTATGAAGAGATTCAACCAATAAAGTTTCAATGTCCCACATATATACTACAATGGTGATGCAACACGCCAAATTTTTTATTTTTTCTAATGTCCCTACCGATACATAAAGTGATAGTAAAAGTCTATTAATTTAAACAAGTACATATAGAGATGCCAAAAATTTCATCATACAATTTTTAATATTTTTCAGATTATACTTTTATTTTTTTTTTATTTTTTCTTAATTACGCTGTAAGGCGTTTCAACAAGTGGGAGTTGACTCCCCGAATTTAATGTTTTTTTTCATTTTCATCTGTAGGATGCTTTCGTCCAACGATTGGGGCTTCGTTGATCGTTGATTTCTCTTTGACAAGGACGCGTCAGCACGACAATCATCAAATCAATCATATTCGTCGGCCTGTCAACGACCACTACTATTCCCATGTCATTAGAAGCATTACTAATGCCTCTGATCTTTGATACTTCAACTGTCACCACATTGTTGCCGCCCTCAGTAGTTGTGGAGCCTTGATGTTGCACGGCTGAGCTGGTGCCTGCACCCTCCTAAGATTGAGCTCGTTTGGGTTTGTTTAATTCAAATTCCAACTGCTTATTCCTTTCTTCAAGTTCTTCAGCATGAGACTTGAGACTCGTTAAATACTCCATCGTAGATTCAAATCAAATGGACCTTTACAAAAACTCAGTAATCCCAAACCATACTACACAAATTAGCAATAGCCTACCCATTAGGAAAATAGACTCCATGGGTACAATTTTCTTGAGTTTTTGAGCTGTTTAATGTAAAACCAACACATTCTAAACTTCGAAATCGAACTGATATTAGAGGTCACAGACGCCTAGCCTCGGGACTGCCAAATGTTATGAATTTATTCTTTCATGTTTTTTATTATAAAAACCATAGATTAGAAAGCTACGAGAACCTAACCCAGTAATAACCAAATTGTAGCGACAACAGATATTTGGCAGAAGTTATTTTGTGATTGTTTGAATTCTTTGCCTGTCAAAATATACCAAAGAAAAGCAATGGCTGGAACATTAAACGGCTACGTTAATTGATGTAACTACACAAAATTGATGAGAAAACTGCAAAATTAGCTCAGAGAAAGCGTATTCATGGTGTGCTAAGCTCTGCAAATTGATGTAAGAAAACTGCAAATCGCCTCAGAGAAAGCATATTCATGGTGTGGTTCGATGGTGGGTTTTTTCATGCCATCTGGGCGGCATGCAAGATGGGCATGCAAGTGTTATAACACTCCTTACTATCGACTGTATGGACATGCTTTGAAGGGTACTATCGACTGTATGGACACGGGTCGAAGGGATCAGTGACTCTTGTTATGGATCTAGAGCGGAAATGGGATATGGCACCGGATCTGCTGCTAGCTCCTCTAGCTATGATATAAGTATGAATACGGAAGGCATTTATACTTTATGTTTTTACCATTACGCTTAAAAAAAGAAAGAGTTTCCCCTGTTATGCTACCGGTTGAAGCTACCAGAGCTGGTGTCTACGAAGGTGTGTTGTCGGTTGCACTTGCCTCCTTTGTGGTTTGCTTGATCCCTATCGCTTCCCCATCAGGGTGAAATGATCGATACCGAGCGTGCAGCTGTGGTTGTTGGTTGTTTGAGCATCCTCTTCCAGAGATCGCCGACGCTCTCAGCAGCTTCGAGGGGAATGCCCGAATTTGTGCAAACGGAGATCAATGAACACATGGAATTCACTAAGCTTGTAAAGCGTTCTAGAAGTAGCTCCTGCTCCGGAGGCAAACTCATGGCGAATTTATTTAACATATCTACTTCAAACCTATAAATTTGTTGAAAATACATAGATGTAATTAGTTACTATGTTCGTGGAGAATGAAGGATAACAAACCCACTGCAAACTCATAAATAACGCCATTACAGAGTGAATTGATGTAACTACACAAAATTGATGAGAAACTGCAAATCACCTCATGGTGTGCTACACTCTGCAAAATGATGAAATAACCTACGTTAATTGATGTAACTACACAAAATTGATGAGAAAACTGCAAAATCACCCTAGAGAAAGCGTATTCATGCCTTAACGAGGAGGGCGGTTCTTTCGAGTAACCTTATAAAGTGGCGCTTTGGTGGCATAGCAACAGAGCCACACTAACATTGCATAGCACTCAGCTTCTGAGTCCATAAAAAAAAATGATAGAGGAAATGGGGTACGTTTTACTTTGAATGGGTTGCCCCAGGCCAGATGCGTTGCCCTCATGCAATGGTGAGCCGCCCTAGGTGAGGCACATGGCTCTCATGCAATGGATGGAGGGTGTAAATCTTAGTGCAAGGTTTGTGGAAACATTTAAAAAAAAATTTAAATATTTAAATTCTACAATTTAGGGATTATGTAAATAATTATTATTATTTAAAAATTCTTGATCATTAAGGTTTAGTATGGTACATATTTAAATTGTTAAACAAAAACTTATTACATTTTGTAAATATTAATAGCTATGTTTTATAATTATTTAAAAATTCATTATTATAAAAGAAAACTGCTAATTAATTAAACTTATTAAAATGTTTAAATTTTGATAGTTAAAGTAAATTTTGTTACATTATTTAGGTTTATTACATTGATAAAATAATGTATAATGTAATCATTCAAATTTCATTAGATTGAATAACTTATATTTTATAAAATATAAATAAGGGTCTAATGTTGTAAAATAAAGAGTATTAATTAATTAACCTTACAATTTAAGATTGATAATAAGCTTTTGAGGGTTAAATTGTACAGTTAGATTAAATTAGTTACCTAGCTTCACCAAATTATTTTGAAATTAACTAAAAAAAAGAGTACTTAGTAAGAATTAATTGATGAACCAACATTATCTAAATGTTCCAACTAAGCTGAAGTAAAATTGGTGGTGAGATTTGGTAGGATCTATAGTTTTAAACAAACGGACGAGGAGGTATATGCTTTGGAATGCGTAGCTAACAATTTATTTACTCAAAGATAAAATACCCAAAATTTATATGAATTACTCAAAGTATATCATATGGTTGGTGTAAGGCATAACAGGAAGGAAATCGTTGAATGCTTATATCTTGAGGGAACTTGAGATATGTAAGAATGGTTAGAGACCATTATGGTCAACAAAATCCGAGTATAAGGTATAAAGGAAACATACAAGATTTAATTTGAGAAAATAAGATATTTTATTGAATAAATATGAGGTGCATAAGTGTGTATAGAGATACTATTAATACACCCATGGGTAGGTATGCGCCTCCCTCACGCTGGTCACCTGCGCAGATCTGAAGCGCGAGCCCTGAGGCGAGCTAGGGTTCCCCACGATCACCATGAGCGCCGCAGGAGGAGGGGAACCTCCTCCCCCCCATCTTTCCGAGGAAGAAGTTGCATCAGGAGGTTGATTTCGTCCCAAGGGAAGAGAACAGAATCAACACCGCCCCCGAAATTTGTTAAAAAGTTAGAAGCAGTCCCTGAAATCGCCCTACCTGAGGAGAAATCGATCCGGATCGTTGTCTCTATGGCAGAACGAGCACTGGTGGGACAGTTCACCGGCCTCTGGCCCAACCCAAAAACGATGGAAACCTGGGTTCAAAACAATTGGAGACCCCTCATCAAGAATGGAGTCACCAGCTATCCAGTAGGAAAGGGGTATTTTCTGTTTGAGTTCATCTCAAAGGAGGACAAAGATTTGATTTTTAGGAATGGACCGTCTTTTATGGGGCCTCAGGGGCTGTATTTGAATCGATGGAGCTTAGATTTCGACCCTGCAATAGATATTCCCAAGGCTGTTCCAGTCTGGGTGCGATTGCCAGGATTGCCTATCCACTGCTGGAATTCAGACTCCCTTCAGACGATTGGGAATGGATTAGGTCGTTTCATAGACAGTGCAGATCCTAAAGGAAACTATTCCTGCGCCCGGATCTGTGTGGAATTAGATCTCGAGGCTGGTTTACCGGAAGCCATAAATCTTAAGATCAAGGGATGGCAGCACTATCAGCAATTGGACTATGAGCAGTTGTCGTTCAAGTGCCGGCACTGCCACGAATATGGACACTTTCAGAGAAATTGCCCTAAAATCCAAGAGATAACTAAAGAAAGAGGGAAAAAGGCAGATGAAGGATGGCAGCAAACTAAAAGACAGCGAGCTCCTCGAAAGAGAGACCCAAAAAATCCTAATCCCACTTCTTCGGCTCCGAAAGTGCCAGACCCTTCGACATCTGACAATAGGTTTGCTGCTCTGGAAGCCCTGGAGGAAGAACCTACGGTAGAACCAGATCCGGGGAAAGAAGGCACAAGAGAACAGCCAGAGGAAGCAACCTCTGCAAGAAACCAAGGGGATTCAACGAAATCTCAACCCCAGGAAGGCCCAGAAGACGGATCGGAAGAAGACTCCTCTGAAGGGGAAAACCCGGATCCAAAAACTAAAGGCAAACAGGGAAGGAAATCTAGCAAGGAAAAAAGGGAGGCTGAAACATATGCAGAAAAACTTGCAGGAAACCAGCCAACTCTCCATAAGCTCCTGGGACAAGCTACCCCTCGAAACACAAGGAATCAGGCAAATGCCTCGAAAGGGGCATCCTCAAACCCCAAAGGTAAACAATGAATATAGTCTCCTGGAATTGTAGAGGACTAGGCAGCAAGTCAAAAGTTTTAGACATGAAAGATCTTATTCGAATAGCAAAGCCTGAAGTCCTTCTTATCCAGGAGACAAAACTTGTAGAGCAGCCCTTCCTCCAGGTGGCTCCTTCAGTATGGTCAGTAGCAGAGGCTAAAGCGAATAGCTCTAGAGGAGCGTCAGGAGGGGTAGCGACGCTCTGGAATAAAACTAGATTTGAATTAACTCATTTTGTCTCGACCATCCATTGGATTCTAACAGAACTTCTCCATAAAGAGACCGGGCTAAAATTAAGCATTTTCAATATCTATGTGCCTATGGCACTTGGAGAAAAGCACCAATGCTGGAATTCCATTCACGAATATCTGAACACCAATCCTGCAGAAAATTTAATTCTTGCTGGAGATTTAAATATTACCCTTTCTCAGGCTGAGAAAAAAGGAGGAAATCCCATAAGGGATCCTGCACGTGAGTGGGTGGAGGATCTCATAGCTGAATGGGACTTAGAAGATATAAAACCTCTTAAAGGAAAATATACTTGGACAAATAAAAGAATCGGCCCAGGACATATCGCAGCCAGATTGGACAGGTTCTTAGTTCAGCAATCCTTACATCTTCTTGGGATGGATCCCTGCTCCTCAATGATTCCATTTAGTGCTTCAGATCATAAACCAATCTGCCTTACTTTTGCTCAAGACAAGAAGTTGGGACCTATACCCTTCAGGTTTAATCCAGCCTGGATCTCTTCTGAAGATTGTTTACCTATGATCGCAGCTACCTGGAAGCTTCCAGTCCGAGGATCAGCGTTTTATGTATGGGAAGAAAAGCTCCGAAGGGTCAAAAACTCACTAAAGGAGTGGGCCAAACTTCAAAAATCCCCTTATCAACAAAGAAAGGAAGCTGAAAAAGCCCAGGAAAACCACTATCTAAGGACCGAGGGAGATATGGACCAGGATGCGCTAAACACTGAAAAATATCTGCAATCAGTGCTCCACTCAGCATGCCGGCTGGAAGAGGACTATTGGAAATTAAAATCAAGGAATCCTTGGCTCCAATCGGGGGATAGGAACACTGCGTTTTTCCATAAGCAGGCAGCAGTCCGTCAACACTTCAACACTGTCAAAGAAATTCACCATAACAATAATTTGGTGACAGAATTTGAAGAAATAAAGCAAGCGGCCCATGATCATTTTAAAGATATATATTCTGAATCTTATGAAGTGCCGGAAGCAGGCAATGAAGAAATCTTGGATCGCATTCCCAGGAAAGTCCCTCCTAAGAGCAATCGTAAACTCACTGCGCAGGTCACTTTGGAGGAAATTCAATGTGCGCTGGAGGAAATGAGTCCGGACAAGGCCCCGGGGCCTGATGGCTTTACTACCCGAGCCCTCACAGCTTGCTGGCCCATAGTGCATAAAGACTTGCTGAGGCTGGTCCGGAAATCCCAGAACTGTACTAAACTAGGAGGAGCTACGAATTCTGCCTTCCTTGCTCTGATACCTAAGGAAAAACGAGCCAGCTCCTTTGCCAGATTTTGGCCGATCTCTCTCTGCAATATCGGATACAAAATCATAACAAAAGTCATGGCTAACAGATTGAAAGGCATTTTACCAAAACTCATTCCAGAAAACCAAGGAGGATTTATCAAAGGCCGAAACATCTCTGATAATATCATCTTAGTTCAAGAAGCAATTCACTCAAGCACTGCCCGTAAGGACAAAGGTATGGTTGTTAAATTGGATCTGGCTAATGCATTTGACCGTGTGAGGCATGATTTTCTTTTTCAGGTCATGAACAGATTTGGATTTGCCCCAGAATTCATATCCTGGGTAAAAGCTTGCATTGCGGCTCCGTGGATTGCGCCACTAATAAATGGGAGAGCTGCCGAATACTTTCAAGCCTCAAGGGGATTGAGATAGGGTTGCCCGCTATCTCCTCTATTGTATGCCATTCAGGCTTCGGCGCTTAGCTTCCAGCTGGAATTTAGTCGAACTCAGCAAGGCCTTTTAGGTCTCCATATCGTCAGAGGAGTGAAAGATATAAACCACGCTCAATTCGTCGACGATACCCTACTCCTGGGAGGAGCCAGCCCTAACATCGTGTGAAGATTCAAGCATGATCTAGATTTATACCAAGAAGCATCAGGGAGCAAGATTAATTATAACAAGAGTCAAGTCTATGGATGGAATTGCACTCCGATTGAAATGCAAGAAATCTCCCGAATCTTAGCAATTGAGGGAAGAACTCAATGGACGGACTTCAAATATTTGGGACTTCCCATCTTCAGATCGACTCCTAAAGCAGCAAGCTGGGAGCCATTGATAGACAAGCTGAAAGCTAAAATCCAAGCCTGGGGGGCGTCCTGGCTAAATCTTGCAGGGAAAACAGTGCTAATAAAGGTTGTTCTAGCCAGCATGCCGGTATTCCAATGCTCTCTCCTCTTAACTCCAGCAAAGATTCTTTCTAGATTGGAAGCCATCATCCGTAGATTTCTATGGAAAGGAGGGAAGAATAATGAAAAAAGAATACCTCTGGTCAGTTGGAAAAAAGTCACAGCTCCATATTTGGAAGGAGTTCTGCACTTGAGGGATTTGAAGGCGCAAAATTTAGCCCTTGGAGCTAAGATCTTGTGGAATCTGGTCTCAGGCAAATCGACCTGGAGTAAACAAGTAATGTGGAAAAAGTACTTTATAGGAACAAGGACTCGATGCTTGGACACGACTCCTCATAATTTAAAAGGCTCCCCGATGATCTCCCTCTGTAAAAAAGCACTGCCATTCTTCTCAGAGGAGTTAACTTGGATTCCTGGAAATGGGCAAAAAATCTGTATCTAGGAGGACTCAATTGTGGGTCAGCCACCCCATAATCTTACACCAGGAATGGAAGCATTCAAGAGACACTTTGATGCTGAAGGAAAAATTACCCTCGCTGATATTTCACTTTGGAGAGAGGACGAGACAGGGGGCTAGCTGGATTGGACGTTGCCGGACTGCCCTCAACATCTCCTCAATGACCAATTCCGATTCCTATCTCTTTTGCATGGAAAAGCGCCGGTGGCTATCAACCTTCAGGATCGCAGAGGATGGGGATCACATTCAGGAATCTACACGGTAGCAGAAGGATACAGAGTTCTCAAGGCAATCCCAAATGTTCCTACAAACCCAGAAGTCTGGAAGAGTATCTGGAAACTTAAATCTATGCCAAAGGTGGA
Source organism: Pseudotsuga menziesii (assembly GCA_001517045.1). NCBI lineage: Eukaryota > Viridiplantae > Streptophyta > Pinopsida > Pinales > Pinaceae > Pseudotsuga > Pseudotsuga menziesii. The sequence continues at coordinate 179,353 of LPNX011044107.1, read as the reverse complement.
CCACTTCAGTTGGCTGCTTGCTCACAACAGCGTCTTGACTGCAGAAACTCTTCAGAAAAAAGGTTGGGAAGGGCCATCTCAATGCTCTCTCTGTCTAAAGGAGGAAGAGAAGTCTCTCCATTTGTTTTTTGATTGCCCTTTTGCAAAAGAGGTCTGGAGACTGGCTACCACGCCCTGGATGCAGGTCGCTACTCCCATGGATATTCCTTCATTCTTCTGTCACTGGAACCACACATCCCCATTCGTTTCTCATCAGAAGGACAAGATTGCTTATGCTTGGCTGATTATGCCTAAATTCATTTTATGGAAACTTTGGCTGGAACGAAACAATCGCATCTTCAAAGGACTCTCCTCCTCTCCTCAACGGGTTGTCTCCAAAGCCAAAAGCCTCCTGGGGGACACTCATAAGTTCCAAGGGGAGAAATATTCCAATACAACGCTGCAGGCATCTGAAGAAGTTTGGCTGTCTAGTTTAAACCCAGATCTGCTGAAAACCCCCCACTACTCCCCAAAATCTCCAAAGCTGGCCATGTGGGAACTCAGGAAAGAACCAGGGGAGTTTAAGGATTGGAGGAAGAAGCTGAACAGGAACTCTCTCTTCTTTGATGGGGCTTCGAAAGGAAACCCAGGGGAGGCGGGAGGAGGAGGGGTGCTCTACGACCCTAAAGACAATCTTCTGTTAAAGTATTCTTGGGGCCTAGGCACCGAAACCGATAATATGGTGGAAGGTTTAGCTCTATGGCAGGGATTGATCCAAGCAAAAAACATGGGAATAAATGAGCTAACAATTTTCAGTGACTCCAGGATCATCATCCAAGCCTTGAATCAAAGCTCCAGAATCTCAAATCTTCATCTAAGACAAACTCTGAATCGAATAAAAAGGACTATCCTGACGTTCAAGCATGTAGAGATATACCACATTCTCCGGAAGCTAAACTCTGCAGCTGATACAGCTGCCAACGATGGAGTTCTGTTAAGCAAGGGGGAACTTCTCACTAATCATGGGAAATCGATCCTGGCATTGCCCTGAGGGCAAGTATATTCAGGAACAGAATCGAACTGCCACCAGGGAAGAGATCGATTAGAAACATGCTGAATAACTTGCTATGTTTTAATTCTTGGCTAATCCTTAGGAGCTCGAAGGAAATGATGGATATTTATGCTAGATTCGTCCAAGGAGAATATCCAGCCGTTATCATCATGCTAGGAGTGGCGACTCCAGGAAGAAATGATCACATTCCAATGAAGGAAACTTGCCGAAGAATTGAGACGTCTTCAGATCTCAAATTGGCTCTTGAAATAAGTCATGCAGCAGCTAGGACGCCTCTGCAATCTGGAAAGGAGGATCGAGCTCTGCATAGGAAACCGAACAGGCAAATAAAGGCTCACGTGTTGCATAATTTGGAAAGAATGATGCTCAAAGAAGCAACGATATGGGCATGGAACGATCTGACTGAGGATCCATTTCGAATTATGCTTTAAGAGTCTTCTGCATTAAATCTGAAGTCGGGTTGATGGACACTGATCAATCTATCAAATTCTGTTATTGGAGAATTGGTAACTCTGAGAAATATATCAGGGAGGTTGAGGATTTTCTCCCTTCTAGATTTTTAAGATGTAACCATTTGGTGGCTCTGCCACAGTTTTGCTAATACAAAACCTATCCGTTGCTGTTAAAAAAAAAAATACACCCATGGGTAACTAAGTCGTGAACGTATAGATGAGGGACAAGTATGTGTCATAGCTACGATAAAGAATATGCTATACCTTACCTTTACCCTAATAGAGTATAAGCTATATTATGGAGAATGAGATCTTGATTGATAGGGACAAGCAAGAAACTCTAATGTCAATATATTTTGTAAAATACAATAGAGTAATATCCTAGTAAACGCCCATGAGTTAAGGAAGAATGATTGGGTTGCAAACCATTCAAGGGTGATGTATATGTAGTATTAACTACCAACTAAAGGGAGTACCCCTTTCAAGTCGGCCTAAGCAATAAAATTAGTAACAAAAAAAAGGGAGTTTAAAAACTCACCATGGATAGATAAATTGGGTAGTAACTAAATGAGAATTGGGTTTAAAAACTCGCCATGCTACTTCTCAAATTGAAGATGAGCAACTAGAGTGTCCAGTGTTGCTTTGCCATGGGCAACGAGTAACGTTAACATCAAACTTATGGGTTTCAGCAGACCTCTTTAATGGATCGCTTCGACAAGTGGTTGATATTTTCTACAAATCAAACCATCATCGTCCACAGCTTCCAACATTTGTTGTTGTTAACTTCCAAAAGTACATTGGTCCTGCATGGGATACCAACAATCCTACTTTTCTACCAATTCCACCTATACAAAGGGGGGGTCGTACTCAAATCCCACTTAAAATGGCATGGGCATTAACAATACATAAATCTCAAGGCATGGCATTACCAAAGGCTACAATAGACATTGGTATAATGGAGCGTCAAGGTTTGACCTTCATTGCACTTTCCAAAGTCTTGTCTCTTAAGGATCTTCACATCTCCCCAACATTTTCCTATTATCATTGCAAACGTATGCAAGATAATCCACATGTCAATGTAAGAAAAAATGCAGAGACATTGCTACAGTCATTGCAGCTCCCTTAAATACGTTCTATATGTAGGTACTTCTCTTTTTCCACTATTTCATTTTCCTTTACATCATTTCAAGCTAACTCCAAATTCTCCCTTCTCCCTAACTACTTTTCTACTTTTCATGTGCAGGATCTACTCCTCAACAAGCTACAAATTGCTTGTTGTAATCTACATATCAATGTTCTATTTTGCATTAACATATATGTACTAGCATCAAAACATTATAATGTAAGAGGATCAAAATGTATATGAATTCATTTGAATAGTCAAAACAATTTGACAAAAAAAATTAGAATTGCTTGACTTTTATATTTGTAGACCTACTAAATTCTTAAATGAAAGGATATATGAATCAAATTATAATTTTTTCATAATATTATAAATCTTATTTTTTATTATGAATTTAATTTATCTTTTTCTAGATATATCCAACAATTTTAAGCTTTTCTTTATATTTTTTTGAGATATTTTTCAATGATGTCCATTAACCTACCCTCTTTTTTTATATTATTAGAATTTGAACAATTTTAAGTTTTTCTTTATATTTTTTGAGATATTTTTCAATGATGTCCATTAACCTACCCTCTTTTTTTGGTGAGATTCAAAATGTTATTAATTCCATATTAATGATCCACATTTAAGGAATGTATAAATAAATTATTTATTGTTTCTCTGTATAAATTTGAATTTTATTTATTTATTTAGTAGATAGATCCATAAATTTATGCAATGTTACTTGATTGTAACATAAGAACTACAAAAACTAACAATCCATTCTCATTTGGATGAGGGAAGAATACTTTTCATGATTACTTTTGAAATGCCGATAATGTAATGGCCAATTATGTGAAGAATATAATGTCTTGTTGTATATGTCCACATCTCCTTGCTTAGCTTGCAACACGACGTTCTTTTATTGCACCCCTAGGTACAATTGCTAGTATTTGGTAATTGATTTATCTTGAGTGTTATTGGTGGTGTAGAGATGACGTTTGTATAGGAATATTTAGGGAGGGAGGGACGGTCGTTAGACATCAACTCTATCTACACCACATAGCCTAAACGTTTGATTATTCCACCCTTTCCAATAGCATTGTTTTTGGTATTTTTTCTATGGAATTTGAAAAAAAAAAATTAAAGAACAAAGTTTAACTTACATAATATGGGTGGAAAAAAATAATTAAGAACAAGGTTTAACTTACATAATATCGGTGCTTTGGGGTATTTAAGTGAGCAACATGATTTGAATAACACCAAATCTAGATTTATTTTTATAAAAAAATTGTGAGATTTCACTCAAAAACTTATTGGACAAACAAAATCATCATATTTTTAGATTTCTCTCATTTATACATTATATTGAATTAACTAATTTTATGTTGCACTTATTGACTGATATAATCATGGCCAAGTGTAAGAGTAAATGATAAATTTAGAGGTGAATGTCAAAATTGAATAAATGATAAATTTAGAGGTGAATGTCAAGATTGGGAAACTAAGATTTATAAAATAATGCCTTATCACAATCCACATTGTTTGTCATTTTTTATTGCCACCTATACAAGAGATTATGGCCTTGTAGAAAAGAATAAATTAAGAGCTTCATCCCTCGTGGATGAAGAAAAATGTTGCAAATTCTTGCAACAAGAGATGTTTCCCTTGGAGTGAAATCCATCAAAAGAGAGCCTTGTGTTGACTACTATTGACAAAAAAGTGGGAGAAAACCTTGCCTTGTTGAAGAGCTCAAAGTATAAATCATGATTTTAGGGATTCCATGCTCAAAATAATTATAGACCAACGATTTATTTTGCCCAATGATTTGGAGAAGCTTTTGCAACATTTTCATAGGTTAAATTCTTGCTAGCATCACAAGATCATCATCAAAGCCTTTACAAAAATCTAGGGACCCATCTTCCACAACACCAAAAATCCCTCAAGGCATGGTTTCTAGGAGATGTGATTAGGTGTCTTAAACAATTCAAAGAGCAATGGCTTTTTATCTATATATTTAGGTTATTTTGAGCATGCAACTTCAATTTGAGAATATTTATATTTTGCTTTCTTATTATAGTTTTAGTTGGAGTGGAATTGGGGATTCTCAAGTAGAAGGCATTGAAAATCAAACATGAGTCCGTGAAATCTATATTTAGTGTTATATGGCTTATTTAGTTTCGTGGTATATAGCATGTTGTACATATTATATAACACATTTAAAATAAAATGGTGCTAACAATTTTATGTTTCTCTACACATAACTATCTAATGCTTTAATTTTTGTGTTGATAAGGTATATGAATGTTTTTACTGTTAGATACATACACCAAGTATTTTAGTTGTATTTTTCAAGAAATATTTGTTTTGGCACTGAAACTAATCAAATATCAATGCTTATGCAAGTTTTTTATACTTCTTCGGCAAACTCAACACTTGGTAGGTTTGTTTATTTGTCTACCCATATCCCATTTACATAAAGACCTCAAATTTGTGGGATTTATGCACAAAAGTGTATGGAAATAGTATGTTGAATGGTCAATAATGTGTTTCTTGCAATTGACACAAAACTTGGATGTGTGGGGATGATTTTGATTTGAATCCTCCATTCTCACCATGTCTAAAACATATAGATATATTTGTCAATTGAACAAAAGGAAAATTCATTGTTGACCATCGATTCCAAAGGTGTGTCTAGTGGATATGGAAGTCATGCGTTTTCACATGTTTTGAAAAAAAAAACACCATTAGGGATAGAATGAGATTCATCGCGTTGTTAATATTGATTCGACGCTTTATTTGGAAGTGATTAATAGCTTGATCATACTTGCTCAATGGGTTATCATTGAGAGTAGGTTGGTTAGTATGGAATGTTTTGGGTTCAAACATTAAAACACATCTATACACACTATTTTTTTCTCATTTTGCAGTCATATATTTATTTTGAATCAACAATTATGTATTGATAATACTTTCCCATTGTGTTATCGTCGAGAATAGGTAGGTGGTATATGGGTGAGAGTTTACCCTAGCTTGGTAGGTTCTACTTTCGACACATTTCTATAATGGCTTAATTTAAAGCATTTAAGCATTCACCTAGTTTTAGTGCAATGCCACTCTATACACTAATTTGCATAATATGTTGGTAACTAATGTAGGATGAGGGGGTGGAGATTATTGAAGATAGAAAGTCTTTGGACTCAAGTGGTAACCCATAAATATCTAGCTCCGGATTCTATTGAAGATTGGGTGAGATCCCCTAGAAAATCACATGTGGGTGGCTTGGTGATTTGGAAGGCAGTGGTAAATTCATTCCCGATGATTGAATCAAATTTGGCTTGGAACATTGGATATGGGAGGAGGCTCAGAATCGGGGAAGACGCCTAGATTGGGAGTGCACATCACCATCTCCTTCTAGAACGGACAGTGGCGGCCTTGAGGGAGAGGGGTATATTTTTTCTGTCACAACTGGCAAGTCCATTACAGGAAAGGGCTTGGGTTCAATCCCGGAGACAGGTGAATACTTTAGGAATCCCAGAACCGGACCAAGCAGCGTTGTCTCTTCTATTTCAGGAACTTAACAAGGAACAAATTATTCTAAGAGACAGGGAAGATGAACTCTTGTGGGAAGATGATTCGCTTGGCATTTACTCTCCGAGAGCTGGATATATCTAAGTGTAGATGTGAACAACAGGGAGCCGGTTTGGTGGTGGAAAAAACTGTGGAAGGTCAAGGGCCCACCCAAAACTCACTTGTTTATGTGGAACACTTTGGAAAATAAGGTCCCAACATGGGACAAACTGCAGATAAGGAACAAACATGGACATGGTTGGTGTGTTCTTTGTAAGTCAGAGGAAGAGTCGGTCACACATCACTTTTTAAATTGTCCTTTCATTAGATAGGTGTGGGCAGAGTGCACACGAACAATTGGTATCCTTTGCATTTGGGAGGGAAACTCGGTGTCTCAAGCTTGGAAAAATTGGAATTTTTTGGCACACCTCAAATCTGTGCAAGCCTTGCCTCTGTTGATCATTTGGGGGATCTAGTTGGTAAGCAATAGCTACATTTTTTTTCGGGAAAAAAAAACCCGTACACCAGAGATTACTGCAACACTATCATGTGGCATTCTAATTGCTTTCCCTCAACATATTAGAGCAACAAAACTAAGGGAGACCTTGGAGGTTGAAATTGATAGGACTAATCCATGGGGTTTTTCGATGGTGCAACCCAAAACAACTTCTGGGGGGGGGGGTTTCTTTTCCTTCTAGATTCTTACTACTTTGAACTTACTATGGGATTGGGAGAGGGAAGTAACAACTATGTTTAATTTATGAGCCTAAAGTTGCTTCTATTTTTTGCAGTAGAAAAGGGTTGTCGAAGAATTAACATTTTTGGTGACTCACTAAATGTTATAAACTAGATAAAATGGACTCAACAATGCAGGCAGTTAAAATTAGCAAATATATTTTTGTCCATTCATGAGGTTCATAACACATTTGATACTTTCTCATGTCGTCGTGTTTACAGGGAAAACAATAAAGAGGTGGACAAATCCTCGAAGGAGGGTCTGCAACTGGCTCTGGGGATTTGGAAGGTAAAAGAATTCCAGGATGGGACTGCATATGAATACTACCATTGGTTGTTTATAGAATGAACATTCCTACGGGGTTGGCATATCCAAGTTTCTCATTAAGACATGTTTTACTTTTTGTTTATTATATAGCAAGATACAAAACTTTTATGTTTTTATTGTTTATCTATATCGATTAATTATCAGGCCGACAAACCTAGTGACTATATACGCTCCTTTATAGCAATTTTTTATGTTAACAAAAATCTCTATTTTAATAGCTCCATTAAACATAGCTACAGTATGAAGACAATATGTCTTGGAAAAAGTCCAATTTGCTCTCAACAATGCACAATGGATGTGCATATATAGAATGTAATTTTGTTCACACCTGATGAAATAAAATTACGCTTTTTTCCCTAGGAAAAAAAAAACTAATGTAGGATGTGGATGAGTACACATTATGAAGGGATTCTACCAAGGTAGATTCACCATCCACCATGTTTTTATAATGATTATATGTTTAGTACTCTTCATCTTAAAAAAACCCAATCGCAAACATAGTTTATAATACTTTTAAAATGATTTTTTCCCTATAACAAAACCCTTATGTTTCATAACAATATAAATAAACATATGATAGGGCCTGAGTACTCCAATATATTGGAGGTAACCAGTCCATTGTCCAAAGCTCAAGGGGCACTACAAGGAAAAGGCCCTATAGTGGAGGTCTTTGTGGATGCTCCTCTAAAAAGAGCCCAAATATCAATTTATAATGGAGGTCACTAACTGAGGGGAGCGGGTGGAGGTTTTAGCAGATGTTTTTTTATTGGTGCACTTTTATATAAAAACACACACTAGTGTGTATAAGCCAAGGATGCACCAATGCTACCATAAATCACGTGGCACTGCAGCCACAAACATGAATAGGCAAAACATTTTTTTTTTCTTTTTTTTCTTTTTTCCAGTTGGTGCATTTAAAAACCTAAAATGCACCAACACGGTATAAATTTGGAAGCACCGCTTTCGAGTTAAAATTTTGAAATTAAAAACACATATTATATTAATTTTTATTTATAAATTTTTATCGTTGGTGCGACTGTTCTACAAAAATGCACTGATGCGTGTCGGCTCAAGCAGACCAAATTAAGGTTAAATTAAAAAAATTACCGGAATAAAAAACCTATAACATTAATTTTCTTTAATTTCCATTGTCGGTGTGGTTGTCGTAGATAAACACACGAGTGTTGTATCATTTTGGGAGCATTTCTTTAGGGTTAAAATAATTGGAAATTAAAAAATACGGATTATATATATATATAATTTGCGATGTGTTTTGTTTATCGTACAACACTGGTGCATTTGGTTGTCGTGCGCACCAAGAGAGGATTTAATAAAAAAAATATTGAATTGAAAAACACCATTTTTACCATCTCTACAGTGCTTTTGACCCCCTTAAGCATCGGTGTTGTACCTTCCCTGCTCAAACACCCTATCATTCGTGCTCCACGTGGTTATGTTGTTGGATTCCATTGCTTGTCGAGTGGATTTTGAAGTTTGCAAAAGCGTGGGCAAAATTTGAAAATCGGTGTACACCTCTACCATGCCTCCTCAATGTGAAAGGGACCAGGTAAAATCTTTGTGACCACCTAATTTAAATTTATAGCAGATTAAAATTTGAAATTGATCTTTATTTTCCCTTAAATTTAGAAAATTTGAAAAAACTTATGTGGTGTGTTCAAGTCATTTGGCTCACACCGCACATCGGCACACCATGTAAATTTACAGCGTGCACCATAGACAATGTGTTTTTATTTGTACCACACACATGGTGTACTTCATTCTGCATAACACACCACTAAACCAAATCAACAATTTAAACAATCTTAATCGGTGTGCATTCTAAACACTAACGCACCATAAGAATGATGCACGAGCGTTAACCAAGTGCATCATTATTCCAACAAAAATTACAAAACACATAAAGGGTTGCACCTATTACAGGCACTTTATTCATACCTAAGCATTGCTACCGGTGTGATGATGTGTCTTAAATGCACAGGTGCTTCCTATTGATGGATGCATTGACAAACTGAACATTAAAAAAACAACATGTTAACCAATGCACATTGTACATAAGAACACACTAGATTGATGGTGCGCTAATATGTAACAAACGTACCATAATTCCAAGAAATTATAAAACAAGAATGTGTTGAGTTGATGGTGTGTTGACATGTAAAAGACGCACCATTGTCCCAAAAAATATAACTCACAAAGAGCTTCTCCAATTATGATGTTATCTATAAATGCCTGCACATTGTTTTTAGTGTGATTACGTGTTTAGAAGGCGTCAATGATTCCTATTGATGGATGCATCACCACACTTAACATAGTAAAACAACACCTTGGGCAATTCTCTTTGTTAACATTGTCGCATTGATTTCTCGATTTGTTGACATTGTTGGTTGTGGAGCCTGATCTTGTTGATTCAGTGATGTTATTGTTCAGTCGTGATTGTACCCCAATTTTACTATACACTCATCCCAGCAAGAGGGTGCACGAGGACATCATCCCCTTGATAGGGTTTGGGGGGCAACGGGTCCTCAGTAGGGATTTGGGGGTGAAGGCCCCAAAAGAATTTTTTAGGATGTTCGTTGACCAACAGTTTATGGGCCCATGGTATTGGGTGACTCGTGGTATTTTCCCATGGTAATTCCCATATAAAAGAAAGCATTGTAATATGGGTGTGTATTGTATTGTAGCATTGTAAAACGATCACTGTGATTGTGTGAGAGAGATTGTGAGAGAGTGAAACAGGTTTGTTACAGGTTGTATCCCTTCATTTTGTTGGACGATATTATAATAAAAGGATTGGTAATATCTGTGTGGGCATAACCCATATTGGGTGAACCACGTTATATTGGTGTCTATCTTGTAATGTGTTAGTGTGTTTTATATTTGCATATTGTTTATTGTTATTGCTCTGTGATCCCACTTTTCTAAAAATTGGTATCAGAGCCAAAGGTCTATTTGGTTGGTAAACTCACCAGAAATAAGGGTTCATGGTTCGAGTGGGAGCAATGGTGGAAGAAGGCAAGTTTAGAGTCGAGAAATTTAAGGACCAAAACTACCAGTTATGGAAGATGCAAATGCAGGATTATTTGTACCAGAACGATATTGTAGTAAAATTAACCACGTGACAAACATCGGTGTCTTGATCTGTGATCTATTTGTGTGAAGATCTAACTATGATTGTGTGGAAAAAGTTTTTTGTGTTTTTGTTTTTCATTTTTTTTTATTTGCAGGAAAAAAAGGCAAGCATGGAGAATGAGAGAGAAGAGTTTAAAAAAAAAACAAACCCCTTCCTCTTTCCTTTCTTTAAC
>LPNX011044107.1:125593-164064 GCA_001517045.1 Pseudotsuga menziesii | reverse complement strand
TAGTTAAGATCAACTTGTGTAATATATCCATTAGGTAAAAGTGTGTTTCTTTAGTATGCATTAGTATGCATTTGTAAATATTCTAATCCGATGGTCATGGTATGTTCTAGACATAGAGTGATCCGACGGTTCAACTTCTCTTAGATCATACCTACCATTGATCCGTGGCTTAACACCCGATTGGTCTATGATCTCTATTTAAAGAGCATAGAGGGTCATGGGCTAGTTGATCGATTATGAGAAGCTCATGTAACTTTCTTTCTTTTGCATAATAAATTGCTCCAAGTAGCTATTTGGCTGGGACCATGGACTGTTTCCCTCTCGAGGGTTTTAACCACCTGACAAACATCGGTGTGTTGATCTATGATCTATTTGTGTGAAGCAGTTGCTCAAAGTGTTTGGTCTTTTGGGAGTACCCTGTGTAGTCGAACAGATATGTTCCTACAATTGTGTGGAAAAACAAAACAACCGATGAATATGAAGGATGAAGAATGGGAGGTTCTTAACAGAAAGGCATTGGGAATAATACGGTTGTGCTTAGCTTCTCTGGTGGATTTCAATATTTCAAAAGAAAAGACAACGGAGGGTGTGATGGGCGCATTGGATAAGCTATATGAAAAAACCCCAGCTTCCAACAGGGTATTTCTAATGAAGCAATTATTTAATATGAAGATGTCAGAAGGTGGATATGTTGCTCACCATTTAAATGAATTTAATATGGTTGTTAATTAGCTAAGTTTTGTAGGAATGAACTTTCAGGATGAGGTTAAGGCTCTTCTAATCTTGTGCTCATTACCAGAAAGTTGGAATGGCTTGGCCATGGTTGTAAGTAACTCTGTCTTTGGTTCAAACACTCTTAAATTTGATGATGTTGTTAGTGTTATTCTTAGCGAGGAAATGAGAAGAAAAAACACAGGCAAGACATCAGGTGATGAATTGACCATGGAGAGCAGAGGAAGACAAAGGGAGAGAGGAAAGAGCTCGAGTAATCGCAACAAGTCTAAAAAGGGAAGATCCAAGTCCAGACTAGGAAGGATAGAGTGTTGAAATTGTGGTAAGAGAGGACATCTGAAGAAATACTGCAAAGCTCCAAATAAGAAAGGAGATGGGTAGTAGGAGACTACTCAGGAAGCTAATGTAGCAGGTGGTGTGTTACAAGATGCTTTGATTCTTGCATTAAATAATACTAGTGATTACTAGGTAGCAGATTTGTGGGCTTCATGTCATGTTACACCCTATAGGAAATTCTTTCATGGTTATGTTCCGGGTGATTTTTGACATAATTTATTGGGGGATGATGAACCATGTAAAATTGTTGGAATGGGTAAGGTACATATTAAGCTAAATAATGGAAATGAATGGATGCTAAAAGATGTAAAGCTTATTCCTGCTATGAAAATAAATACGATCTCAACAGGGTAGTTGGGAAATAGTGGTTGTTTGTCTGCGTTTGAAAAAATGTGGTGGAAGATCACTATAGGAGCATTGGTAATAGCAAAATGAGAAAGGATAGGTATGTTGTATTCATGTCCTCGTAATGCTGATTATTTTGTCTATGTAACTTCCACATAAACATGTACAACATTATGGCATCATTGGCTTTGCCACATGAGTGAGAAGGGGATGCAGATTCTCCACTTAAGGAAATTGCTTCCAAATCTGAAGCATGTAAGTTTGGAATTCTGTGAGAACTGTGTTTATGGAAAACAAAAGAGAATTATATTTCTTAGGGTTGGGAAACAAAAGAAGAGTGAAAGTTAGAGCTTGTGCATATAAATGTGGCTCTCGTTATTATGTTACTTTTATTGATGATGCAACTAGAAAAACTTAGGTTTATTGCAGTAGACAAAAATCTAACGTGTTTGCTACTTTTAAGAAGTGGAAAGCTTTGGTTGAGAATGAGATAGAGAAAAGATTGAAGTGTCTCATATCTGATAAAGGAGGTGAATACTGCAGCAAGGTGTTTAATAGTTATTGTTCATACGATGGAATTTGTAGAGAGAATACTATTGTAGGAACACCACAAGAAAATGGTGTGTCAGAAAGGATGAATAGAACAATCATGGAGCATGCAAGGTGTATGAGATTGCATGCATGGTTGCCCTTATAGTTTTGGGATGATGTTGTAGATATTGTTGTTTACTTAATAAACAAAGGGCCTTCAAGCACTTTGGATGGTGGGATTCCAAAGGAGACGTGGACAAGCAAAAAGGTAAACTACTCATTTCTAAGAACTTTTGGTTGTGAAGCATTTGTCCATGTTGATAAAGAAAATAGAACAAAGGTTGAGGCTAAATCCAAGAAATGCACCTTTATTGGATACAGGGTTGATGATTTTGGTTATCGCATATGGGATTATGAAAATCATAAAATCATTAGGAGTAGCGATGTAGTATTGAATGAAAAGGTTATGTACAAAGATCAGTTGCAGGGAAATAAAGAGGAAAATGAAAACATAGAGTACACAATGCTTGGTGAAATCAAAGAAAATGAAGTTCCAAAGGTACCTGAAAATCAAGAACAACAACAAGTACCTCAAACTCCTGCAATTATAAGAAGATCTACTAGGTTAAGTAAATCCCCTGAATGATTCTCTCATTCATTGTATTATTTATTGATGACCGATTCTAGTGAACCAAAATGTTATGAAGAAGCAGTGCAAGTGGAAACTATAAAGAAGTGGGACCAAGGCATGAATGAGGAGATGGTCTAGTCATTGGTAAGAAACCAGACATGGGATTTGGTTGAGTTTCCTGCAGGTAAAAGAGCATTGCAAAACAAATGGGTTTACATGTTGAAGGAAGAAGAAGGAGGCAAGAAGCGGTATAAGACAAGACTTGTGGTAAAGAGGTTTAGACAAATAAAGGTATAGATTTTGATGAAATATTTTTCTCTTGTTGTTAAATTGACTTCAATTAGGACTAATTTAAGTCTAGTGGCGGTAGAAGATTCACATCTTGAACAGTTAGATGTAAAAACAATGTTTCTCCATGGGAATTTGGAGGAAAAGATTTATATGCAGCAACCACAAGGGTATGAGGTCAAAGGGAAGGAGAATTTGGTATGCAAGTTGAAGAAGAGATTCTATGGCATGAAACAAACTCCAAGACAATGGTATTTGAAATTTGACAAGTTGATGACATAACAGGGTTATAGTAGATGTCATCTGATCACTGTTTTTATTTCAGGAGGCTAGATAATGGAAGATATGTTATCTTGTTATTATATGTTGATGACATGCTTGTTTTAGGGTCTAAATGTATGATATAAATGTGCTCAAAAGGAAACTAGCTAAATCATTAGTGATGAAGGATTTGGGTGTTACAAAGCAAATCATTGGTATGAGAATAATAAGAGATAGGAAAAATCACAAATTGACATTATCTTAGGGTGAGTACATAGAAAAGGTATTGGAGAGGTTTAGAATGCAGAATGAAAAAACAATTAGGACACCTTTAGCCAACCATTTCAAACCAAGGAGATGTGTCCCAAGACGAAGGAGGAGATATAATACATGTCCAAGGTTCCCTATTCATCAACAATTGACAGTTTGATGTATGCCATGGCATGCACAAAACCAGATATTGCACATGTAGTGGGAGTTGTGAGCATGTATATGAACAATCTAGGTAAAGAGCATTGGAGGGCAGTGCAATTGATTCTCTGGTATTTAGGAGGAACAAATTCTCATGCATTATGTTTTGGAGGTTTATACACTATTCTACAAGGATGTTGGCACAAATATGGCAAGTGATAAAGATAACAGGAGGGGCACCACAAGGTATGCCTTTACTGTAGGTGGAACAACAATAAGTTGGATTTTGAAATTGAAAAAGGTTGTTGCACTTTCAACAATGGAAACATAGTATGTTGTTGCTACAGAGACTAGTAAAGACATGATTTGGTTGCATAGGTTCGTGGAGGAATTGGGTAAGAAGTAGGAGAATAACATGTTGTACAGTGACATCCAGAGTGCCATTCATCTTGCAAAGAAATCAACCTTCCATTCTAAGACAAAACATATACAACTCAAGTACCATTTCATAAGATTTGTTCTAGAAGATGAACTATTAAAGTTGGAAAAGATGCATTCTAGCTAGAATCCCGGAGACATGTTGACAAAAGTAGTAACCAGAGATAAACTGAGCTCCTACTCAATTTCTATTGGACTTCAAGCGTGAATGTGAAGATGAGAAATTTGCCAAGTCCAAGGTTCTGAGCATAGTCCAACAAGTGTAGCAACGGTGGAATTGTTGTGATCAGCCTTCAAGTGGGAGATTGTTGGTTGTGGAGCCCTATCTTCTTGATTTAGAGATGTTATTGTTCAGTTGTGTTTGTACCCCAATTCTACTATACACGCGTCCCAGCAGGGGGGTGTGGTTCGCCCCTGAAAGAAATTTTTGGGATGCTTGTTGGCCAATAGTTTACGGGCCCATGGTATTGTGTGACCCGTGGTATTTTCCCATGGTAATTCCCCTATTAAAGGAAAGAAATGTAATACAACTGTGTATTGTATTATAACATTGTAAAACGATCTCTTTGATTATGTGAGAGAGACTATGAGAGAGTGAAGAGGAAGTGCAGTGAGTTTATTGCAGGTTGTATCCCTTCATTTTGTTGGATGGTATAATAATAAAAGGACTGGTAATATCTATGTGGACGTAGCCCATCTTGGGTGAACCACATTATATTGGTGTCTCTCTTGTAATGTGTTAGTGTGTTTACATTTGCATGTTGTTCATTGTTATTCCTATGTGATCATGTTTTTTTCTAACAAACATGTTATAGGGGCACCATTATCCTCAAAAGAAATATAAAACCTGCATAGAGTTACACCTACTACAGTGAGCTCATTAAGGTGTGTACATTGTGTACAGTGCGATCACAACTCTACAATGTATCTGTGCTTCCTATTGATGGATGCACTAGTCAATGAAACATACTTTAAAATATTACCATGTTCATTGGTGTGCTTGTGTATGGAAGTGCATCGTATGCAGTGTTCTTGGGTTCCAAAAGCATTGAAGATGGTGCGTGACTTTAATCTAGGCACACCACTTGTTAAATTCATTTATTTTGAGAAAAAAATAGTATTTGATGTTAATAAATAGCCTACTCATTTAATGAAATATTCAATGTTTTTTAATGTCTATTTATGAGAGTGATCGATGTTATAAGTGTATCGAATACGTCAGCAGCGAGAGGCGGCTTAGAAGCTATAGGCACGAGTTGACTTGTACAACTTTGTGCATAATTGGGAGGTGAGATAAAGGGAGAGGGATTTCTTCCCTTACCCCATGAATGATCATACACAATACCTATTGATGGTTGTAGGCCTCCTCAAGTTCTATTAGGAGGCTACATCCCTCAAGGGAACTCTGTTTTGTTGGCATAATTGATCTTTCATTAGGATCACCAGAGACAGGCATTTTGCATTAGTCTTGGCCAATGGTTTTTAGCTACTAAGGTGGATGTTGATTTCATCATTGGACTTTCTGAGAGAGGGGAGGATTTTCCCCAGTTCCCTTATGTCTAAGCAGGTGTTGTAGCAGAGAGTCGACTCGCTTAGCATTATACTGGTTCCCACGTCATTCTCGATCTTGTTGATTTCCAAGTGCATCGTGGATGACGCTAGATTGGTGCTTTCGATGGAGAAGAGGTTAGGTGCCTCTGACTATTGGTTATAAGCATCGAACACCTCACCAATGATGGGAAACACATTGGTTTCCCTCTTTTATATTATGTAGATTCTTTAGTGTGGACACCTAAATGCATTAGGTGGTCCACCATTTTTTTACGACAATTTTGTTTTGCTCTAGATCAATGTTGTGTAATGTTTGATGGGAGGGCCAACTTCCCTTTTGCTTCAGACATTTTTTGTTATTTTTTGAGAGGATTCTAACCATGAGGCCATCATTTGACCACCACCATCCTAGGTCGTTGATTGAGGTGCAAATGTGCATGTAGGGACAAATGATGCCCAAGAGGGGCCAGTGCAATTTTCTAGCTAGAATCACTATAGAGGTGTTGGATATGCTATTCGGTGAGGAGGACCATGCATTGGACCTTCTTCCATATCCATACAAGGGACTAGATTGGAGAGCATGTGAAAACATGTTTTGCACCCAAGCTGAGCCACCTAATGAGAGAGGTAATATTAGCATTATGTTTAAACTAATCTAGTTTCATTTATTGTCTTATTTAATGCAAATGAAAAAATCTTATGACATTTTCTTTAAATTGTTTTGTTAAATAGTTTAAGGAAATTGTCTCGTTATATATGTTGTGTACTATATATTTTGCAAATATTGGCACATTCAATGGGGAGGTGCCTCCTCCTATACAACCTAATGAGGATATGCAAGAGGTTGAGGTTCCTGCGTTACCTAATCCCAAACTATGACATAGGCCATATGAGAGGTATCGACAAGATGTGGTGAATAGGTTGGCCACATTGGTGGGTCGATAAGGAGTCCAACCTATACAAGCCTTGGATATCATGAAATACCCTGAGCTCACAGAGGTATGGAGTATGAGTCCACTTGATATGAGATTCTTAATGCAGGATGTAGTTGGTGCATATAGGATTCTATATGCTTGGAGGTTGGAAGATGGGTCTACGCCCTCTAATGAGGATGGCGATCCTTGTCCTCATTCACCACCTCCTCACCATGACGCAGGAGAGTTGCCATTTCATGCTTCCCCTAATCATCCTTATCCTCACTATGATCATGACTGACCACTATTTACTCCTCCACAACGAGTCGACGCACCACCGTCTCTGATCCATCTAGTCATCCTACCAACCACTCCAACATCTCCTACTCCACTCACCTTAGCTCGAGATAGGATGGTTGCAATGGGTGAGATTTGTCTTGATGGAGATATCTATGCTGCTCTTAAGTCTATTTTTTCTCCTGACAGAGGTACCAATGCCTCTGCTGGTCGAGGTGTCGATGCCTCTGGCTCTATTGTTCTGGATATGTATATTTGGCATGTATCATGAGTTTGATAACAGACACACACTCTACATTTTTCATGTCGATGTCGATATTCATGTCAATGTTTATTTATATGTTGATGGTGATATGTATGTTAGGTCAATTTAGATATGTTTGCTAGGTGTGCTTGATAGATGTGTATGTCAGATGATGTTAGTTAGATGTGTGCGTGATGCTTTTGTTAGACAATGTAGCTTGTGTTTTGTTAGATGTTATTATTGGATTTGTGTGTTAGATGATGTTTAAATCTGTTAAATGCATATGTTAGATGATGATAGATAATGTTTACATGTGTATGTTAGGTGATGTTTGATGTGCATGCTAAATTATGTTAGCTGTTTTTTTATGTGTTTGTAAGATGGTGCTTATGTTTGATAAGTGATGATGACATTATATGATGTTTGTCATACGTGTGTGATGGCTTTGTTGGATGATGTTTATGTTTAGTAGGTGAGGACGATGATGATGATGGGACGTTTCATGATGTTAGGTGATAGTGGTGGTGGCCATTGATTTCATGATGATCACATTGTAATATTTTTTATTGTTATGTATACATATGGACTTATTTTTTTATGAACTCAATAGTTGTCAAATTATTTTAAGATATTTATATTCATGTGTATGATGTATTTTGTTTATGTCAATGAGTGTGATTCATGTGTGCGATGCAATTTTATTTGTTTATTTATATATTTATGCCGAAGTCTTTTATATTAGCTATAATTATAATTAAAAATTGTGCACGATCATAGTTATAATTACAAGCTACAATATTAGCGATTATTGCAAATTACAAATTGGACAATTACAACTATAAAGTTACAATCGCAAATTGTAGTTGCAGTTGCAATCTGAACTTGCAAATTACAATTACAAATTTGCAATCACGTTTGCAAATTATATATTATTTGCAAAATAACAAAATAACTTACAAAATTGCAAAATTACAATCTTTGAGTCAACTTATCAATTAATTATGGGGTGGTCAACTATAAAATATTTAATTAATCAATAAATTATTATAAGTATTTTACGAGATGTCATGCGTTATATGTGCAAGCCTTATATTTTCTTGATACCGATATCTATAATGTGTTATACAAATAAGTTGCAAATAATTACAAAATTGAAGTAGTAGTTACTCTAGGTAATAATCACAATTTTATCTATATAACATAACTATAAACTCAATGATATGAACATGGTAAACAATGAGAAAACACTACTATAATCATTTTAATAGCAGAGGATACCTCCATAAACACATTTCAAACAGGAGTTTTAATGAGAAGAGGATACATCCATAAGACATATTTCAAAAAGGATTTTTACTGGTCGAGGTTTCTATCTATGCTCACAAATAAAGTCTTCTACAACTACCATCATTGTAAGGTTTAGTAACAACGTTAAGGCTTTGATACAAATGGAGCACTAACAATCCAAATACTGAAAGGATGCACTAAGGATGAAAATAATAATAAATAATAAATAATAAATCATTATATGAGTAGAATGTTTCTTCTAATCAAACCTTACAATTATTTAATTAATGATTAATTAGACAACATAGTGCTTGAAGTTCAATTTGACATTAATAATTAATTATCCCATCCACATAAACCACATGTAACCTAGAGGATGGGAGCAATTAATCTCTCTCTCTCTCTCTCTCTCTCTCTCTCACACACACACACACACACACACACTAGAATAAAAGAAGTTAAACATGTCCAAGGACAACCAATGAAGACATGATTATAAATCCGCTACACATTAACAATTTTTTTACCTACAACAAAGCATGTTTCTATAGAAAGAGTCATGTTAAATAACCAATATTCATTTAATAGTACTTGGATTGGCTTGCCATATTTTTCCAACAACTATTATCATTATTTTTGAAAGTAGCAAAAATTTAAATAGATAAATAAACTTAGTCGTGGCTTAACCCATACTGCCGTAATACAATGGACTTAAGCAAATTCAAAAGATCCTCTAAAATCAAGCTTTCTCCCCATCCCCAAATACGATAGGATTAGGTCAAGTGTTTTTTTTTTCAAATAGAAAATTTTCATTATCCTCATGAGCAAGGTAGATCTTTACAAATGAATTATATAGAAACACATATAAACATTGCATTGAAAACATTATTTTGATTACCTTGGTGTCAATCCTCCCCCTTCATAGGTTTGGTGAAACCTTGTAATTCTTTTTAAAATTCTTATATGTTCACTAAATCAAATCCTTGGGATTTTTCTAAAATAAAGTGTATGGCACATGGATAGGAGTGCGTCTTTATCCCCCGCTGAATTCTCCTCACTAGTTCCATTAGGTTCATATTTTATGTTTTCCTTCAACATCCAGTTGGGATCCTTCATTTCCGAAGGGTTTATCAAGTCCATGGGTTGCTCCTCCTCTAAATTTTGGGTTCCCTCCAAAGGGGAGGGGATCAATTTTTCAATGTATAGTGATACATCATTTTCTTGTTTTACATTGGGGCATCTTATTTAAAATCTAGGTGAACAATATCCACCAACCTCAAATTCCACAAAGTATGTCAATGGATGTTCCACCTTTTAGTGAGTGACCTAACAAAAAATTGGTGTTCATTTAGAGAAAATCACCATTATGTATTCAAAGCAAGATGTACACTATAAATAAATATTCTCATAATCTAGGTTTGTACACATAGTCAATGGTTTCTAACAACATGTCCTATGGTAGTCCTCTAGAAGGTTAATTTCTACACATATCCTCATATAGGTAGTAATATATATTTTTTCACTAACATTAAGAATAAGTAAAACTTAGTGTACTTAATTGGAAATCGTTTTTGCCTCCAAGAACATTTTTAAACCAATTTTTTTTCAGTGAGTTCTCTCGACTCTGGATCGACGTTGTTTTTGCAGGTTTTCATGCTGCTGCCGGTCTTTGCTCATGCTTCTCCTGTTCCACTCTTTTTTTGATTGGTTCTGCTGGTGAAGATCACTACTCTAAGGTTAAATCGTTGACCTGCTCTGATTCTTTATTTCTAGGTTTGCCTTCTACTGGTTGGGTGTCTTCTTGCGTGAGCTGCATCTGGTTGCTCCAGGAGCTAGGGCGTTCAGGCTTGCTTATTGCTGTAGAGGAGTCTAGACTCCTTCCAGACCACAAGATCAACTTGAGTCTTGTCCTGAGTGCTGGCTCGGCTTGCTAGAAGAGTTTACTTTCTTTGTCTGTCCTTGACCTGGTGTTTTAATCAAGATTAGTTGAGTGTCTTTGATGAAGGTCCTTCTGCTCTGCCATTGTTGGTGGAGTAGCTCTGATGTTCTGTGGGGAGCCCCCCCTGCCTCTTCCTCCAAACCTAGAGGCTTTCAAGAAATTGATAGCTTCTAGTGGTAAGAGGAAAGGTGGGCCTGCTCAAAAGTTTTTCAAGAAAGTGGACATCCCTTCTATAAAACTCCCAAGGGATAAAACCTGTCGTTTAGCCCTAAATCTAGCAGAACGTGGGTTAATTGGGCATTTTACTGGTCTCTGGCCCTCTCCTAAGGTCATTGACAGGTGGGTGCAAAGGAACTGGCGTCCACTAATCTCTGATGGCATCCATAACCATTTTTTTGGGAGAGGTTATTATGTTTTTGTATTTGACTCCGCAGAGGACCGTGACCTTATATTCCAGAATGGTCCATACTTCATGGGACCTCATGGGCTTTACTTGAATAAATGGACCCTAGATTTTGATCCCATGCAGGATGTTCCATCTATTGTCCCTGTTTGGGTTAGATTACCACATCTCCCTCTGCATTGCTGGAACTCAACTTCCCTCGAAGCCATCGGGAACAAACTAGGTAAATATATTGATAGGGTTGAACGTAAAGATCAATTTTCTTGGGCAAGAATCTGCGTGGAAGTAGACTTGGAGATTGGCCTTCCAGAGGCAATCAATTTAACAGTTGCTGAGTGGTCTCATACCAAGGAGTTGGATTATGAACAAATCCCATTTAAATGCAGATTCTATCACGGTTATGGACATTTTGCTTGGAATTGTAAGGAAAAAGGAGAAGAGGAAAATGCTAATGAGAAAAACGAGCAGTGGACTCTAGTTCAGAAAGTAGGAATTTCCAATTTGGGACCCAGAAAGAAGAACAAAGAAGGAAAAATAGTGGCTAATGATCCTGTTGTTGATAAGCTTCCTACTCCCTTGGTTAACACCCCTATTGGTCGTTCCAATCAGTTTGATGTCCTCAGTTCTTCTGATCTCGAAGAAGGTGAAGTTCAACACTTAGATGGGATCAAGATGGATTCAATTATGACCACTTCGAATCATGTTGGCCCTCCTCATTCGATTCCTCTTTGAGATGGAGAACCTCCTCTTCCTATTGGGGATTTTCTCCCCCTTCTTATGTTGATATTGCTCAGAAGAAATCGGCTGAGAGCTGTGATTCCTCTGATGAATCCATTGAACAACTCTCCAAAAAGGGTGGTAGGAAATCTAAGAAGGAGTTCCAAGAAGAAGAGCCTGAGAGACTTAAGACTCAAGGAAGTCAATCCATCGTCGAAATGTCTTACGAGAGAAATAAGAGAACCAGGCCTCCAAAGGGAGTAATAACTCCCTATAACTCAGGTAGGTAATGCAGCTAGTCTCTTGGAACTGTAGGGGACTCGGGAACCCATTCAAGGTTGATGCTGTAAATGACCTTTTGAGAATGGTCCCTTCAGATATTATCTTACTCCAAGAGACCAAGGTTGAAGAGGAGGTACTCCTTCTTTTAAGTAAAAATAAGTGGAAGCTAAATTATGGAAAGGCAATCAGTGCTATAGGCACCTGTGGGGGATTGGCCACCTTATGGTGTGAAGAGATATTTCATTTAAAAAAGTATTTTGCCACCTAGCACTGGATATTCACAGAGCTCCTTCATGTTGCTAGTAAGATTTCAATATCCATGTTTAATATCTACGTGCCTGTCAACTATATTGAAAAACAAACTTGTTGGAACTCGATATCATAATTTTTAGAGGTCAACTCTCCAGTTAATTTAGTGCTAGCAGGTGATCTTAACATTTCTCTATCTCCTAATGAAAAAAAAGGTGGGCTGCGCAATAGGGATTTCATGCTTGATATGGTGGAGGAGATAATTATAAATTGGGATTTGAACGACCTTAAACCAAAGTATGGGTGATTCACTTGGTCCAACCATCGAGCAGGAGCTGCAAATATATCTGCCAAGCTTGATCGATTTCTTGTCAGCAGTTCATTGATCGATGGGAAATCCCTTGTCTCAACCAAAATATTACCGAAGCTAACGTCTGATCACCACCCGATTTCTCTGTTGTTTGAAAGAGAAGAGGAGTTGGGGCCAATTCCTTTCAGATATTGCCCTCTCTGGATTGATAGAGTGGGGTTTGTTGTAATCTCGTAGATCACAGAGGGTTACCAATAATACACATTGAATTATACAGACATAACAGACAAGAGACAAGAACATAGATGTGGAATAACAGATTATATTATATCATGAGGGTCCATACAAACATAGAACTGAACCCCAGTTCTCATATGGCTCAATAGCCTAATATATATGATTTACAAACAGTTACGTATAACTACCTGTCAGTTTGGTCAACCGACACGACCTTATGCGGCCGACCTAATCTCTAATTAGTCGGATATTCAACTAGTCGGCTCACCGACTAGCTCCTCCAACACGGTTCATTGAAGTGGTTTCCCAAGCCTAGTCTCATTACATAGTTGGATCTCCCAGCTTTGTCTGGGAGCAAAAACTGAAAAATACCAAAATTGCGTTGAAGCAGTGGATTAAAATTCCCTCACCTTCTCCTACGATCTCCAGGGTAGCGTAAGTTTCTGCATTCGCTGAAATTCAATTGGGTATGGAAGACACTGACATCTCCAATTCCCATTTAGAGTTGGAGAAATTGGCTCAATCTAGTACTACTCAATCTTTCAGACATGAAGAAGAGCATCTCAAGTTAAAGTCTCGTTGTCTCTAGCTTAAGGATAGTGATAAGAACACTGCTTATTTTCATAGACAATGTAGGATCAGATTGTCCCTAAACCACATCTCTGAAATTGTTATTGGAGAGGGCGTTTTTGTTAAGGGTCAAGATTAGTTAAAACTGTATGCTAGCAAGCACTATTAGCTTCTTTTCCAGGATGATGGTATCACTGATAAGGATTCTTCTTCTGAATTGTTGGTGAATATCCCTTCTCTAGTTAATGCTGAGAATAACTATGATTTAATGAAGCCCTTTACCGAACAGGAAATTGTTGATGTCATCTGGGCTATGGAGTCTGACAAGGCTCTCGGGCTAGATGGATTTTCCATTCACTTCTATAAATTCCGCTGGCCCATCATCAAATCAGATTTGGTTCAAATGGTGATTGCCTTTCAAAGAAAATTGAAAGTGGGAGGGTGCACCAATTCTTCATTCCTTGCTCTCATTCCCAAGGAAGTTAATCCCTCTTCCTTTGACAGATTCCGTCCTATCTTGTTGTGTAATGTTTCCTATAAGATCCTCGCCAAACTTCTAGCCAATAGATTTAAGCCATTGCTAGGAAATTCGATTTCTCCTCTCTAGGGTGGATTTGTGAAAGGCCACACTTAGTGGATAGTGTAATTTAGGTTCAGAAGCTCTTCACTCAAGCTTCCAAAGGAGAGAGAAAGGTATGCTAATTAAGTTGGACATGAAGAATGCATTTGACATAGTTAAGCTTCCCTTCCTCTATGATGTTTTACTCTCATTTGGTTTTTGTTCTGAGTTTGTAAGTCTGATTAAAGCTTGCATTGATGGTCCTTGGTTAGCACTATTAGTTAATGGGAGACCTTATGACTTCTTCAAAGCTTCCAGAGGCCTTCACCGAGGCTGCCTGATGTCCCCTTTCCTATATATTTTGATGGCTGAAACTCTCAGCAGAAAACTCTTTGATAAGGAAGCTGGATATATCCCAGGTATTAGGATTGCTAGGAGAGTGGATCCAATCAACCACGCCCTTTTTGCAGATGATTCCCTGCTCCTGGGAGGGGCCTCCATGAATATTTCCCAAGATTTTTTATGAAACCCTTTTAAAGTACTACCATTCCTCTGGTGCCTTGATAAATAAAGCCAAGCGTGTTGTTTACGGTTGGAATGTTGAACCCTCGGCAATTCTTTGAATATCAGGTTTCTTGGGCTTCCCTGGCTTCGATAAATGGGATAAGATCAAGTATTTGGGTCTTCCTCTTACCCTTGAACCGTTGCCTCCCTCTCTCTAGCTTGAAGTTATGGCAAAGTTAAAGGCAAAAATTGCTTTTTTGGGTGGTCAGTGGCTAACTAAGGTTGGGAAACTGATCTTGATCAAGGCTGTCCTCTTAGCTTATCCTATTTTCCAGTCCTCATTGTTATTAGCCCTAAAGAGTATCTCTGTTCATATTTCTAAATTATTGCAGGATTTTCTCTAGTTGGGTGGTAAAGGAAGTCTAAACAAGTTGCATCTGGTAAATTGGGAAGAACTTAAGAGGTAATTGTTAGTAGGTGGTCTTCAAATCAGGGACCCTGGTCTGGCTAACTTGGCGCTGAGTGGCAAGATTATCTAGCAGCTCTTTGTGGATAAGAACCATCTAGTAAGTAAGATTATTTTTAAGAAATATATCAAAGGTGGCTCACTTAGAAATCTTTCCTTTGCAAATACCCCGACTGGTTCTACTATTTGGAATTCTTGTAGAAAAAGGTTTTGAATTCTTTAATCAGCAATTATTTAGAATTCTAGGCAATGGGAAAAGAATACTCCTATGGGAGGACAAAATCTTCGGGAATCCACCTCTTTCCTTAGTCACTTCTTTATCAAAGATTATGAACTGGGCTACAAATAAGGGTCTTCTTTGTTTGGCTGACATATACTATTGGGATAGCTCAGGAAATGGGTAGGTTGGTCTATTCCAGATCTACTTGTTCGCTTTACATCTCAAAAACACCTGTTGCTTTTATCTCTTTCAGGCCTTGCTCCTATTCATTATTCCCAGAAAGATGCTTGGGGATGGGGAAACGATGGATTTTATATAGTAGCTAAAGGATTCAGTGCTCTTCTATCTCCCCAGAGTTCAAATTTTCCTCCAGCAATATGGAAATCGGTCTGGTCTTCTCAATGTATGCCAAAGGTAAAAAAATTTATGTGGTTGGCATTAAAGAACAAGTTGTTGATAGGCAATAAATTTGCTAAACATGGCTTTAACGACCCCTTCTGATGCTGCGTGTGCAAATCTGCATTGGAAACTATTAATCATCTACTCATTGAATGTGCATTTTCTAGAAAAGTATGGGAATTAATTCTCCAGGATTTGAATTGCTCTATCCCAGTTCAGTCTTCAGTACCGTCCCTTTACCTGGGATGGCATGCTAGTCATCCTTTGAAAACTTCCTTAGTTATTTTGCATTTGCATTGGTATTCAATTTTAAAGTATACTTGGTGGGAGTTGTGGCTGATTCGTAATAATTACATCTTCAATGAAATGACCCCCTCTATCCAGCTCACTGTCCACAATTCCAAAAATTGTTTTGCTGAATCCATAGGTTGTTCAACGACCTCTCTCTTGGCTCCTCGATTTGCTAAATCCTCAAGTTGTTCAACGACCTCTCTCTCGGCTCCATTGAGGATGGGCTCTGCCTCATTCGATTCAGGAATCAAATTGAATTGTCCAAAACCGTCTAGTTCCTTTCATTGGAAATTTCATGGAAATGAAGATTCTTTCAAAAAAAATTGGATGCGCTTTGTTTCAACAGTTTTATTTTTTGATGGAGCTTCGAAAGGGAACCCCAAGGTATCTGGTGCCAATGGTGTCATTTTCTTCCCCAACTATTTGAACCATCTCATCTTCAGTTGGGGTCTTGGCTCGATGACAAACAATCAGGCTGAATGCTACAACTTACTTATGGCAATTCAGCTTGCAAAAGGAAAAGGGTTCAAGTCAATACAAATTTTTGGTGACTCCGAGATGCTGGTGAAAACTCTAAATACAGTAGTCACCTTCAACAACTCTCTCTTGAATGTAATTTTGCAGAGAATTAAGACAACTTTGAAATACTTTGACAGTGTTGAATCCTATCATATTCTTCGGGGTTTAAATAAACTTGCAGACTCCCTCTCTAACAAAGGATGCCTTGTTCCTCATGGAATTCTTAGTATTGATGGGGAATCAAGCGTATTTCATTCTATACCTTAATGGTGCTTCTCTCAGTTATAATTAGATTTTCAGCTGTAAGTAGTTCTATTCAAAGTAAGCTTCGGTGCAGTCTCTTGACTTCTAGATATTTGTAACTCAGTTGATTGGCATCCACCAAAATATACCAGTCTTCTCCATTTTAATAAAATTATCCGTTTGTGTTAAAAAAAAAACTTAGTGTTCTTCAAAGATTCCTTTAAAATGAAATGAATTACATAATAAGTTGGCAAATCTTTCAATAAAAAAATGACGAAAAGGAAACTGTTGAACATGGCCAATATAATGGAATAAAATTGTTGAATCCTTTAAATATTCTTATATCTAATAATTTTTTCCACTTCTATAACTATGGAGGCCAATATGTTTAATAGAGAGATGCAAACTTAGAAGAAGAAAAGCATCATGAGTTGAAGAAGGAACCTTCACACTATGAGGGGAGAATCATCTACATAAAGACACATCCCTATCTTGGATAAATTAAAAAATATAGATTTGAATGATGATTGAAATGTTGAGTAGGAGGATTTAAGAAACATAAGTCCATCCCATGCTCTTGCAAACAAAATTGTATATGAAATGTAACCCAGATTGATGAATCGCACGCTACTCCAATAATCAAATTTGTAAATCCCGTTTATCTTCCATCGAAAGTGAGGGTTGGCAGGTGCGGGAGGGATCCTCTTGGATCTTGAAGGAAAAATTGAACAAACCTATGCCTGGGGAATTGGATGCAGGACCAATAATGAGGCTGAATGGATAGCCCTTCTACAGGGAATGATGATCCTCGTCGACTCAAATCTATTCAAGATCACAATTTTTGGCGATTCCAGACATGTCATATAATGGATACACCATTGGCTTGTTAAAATGTTGTCGTTTGTACATTAAAGCTGTCACCCTGCTCTCCCATCATTATGAATTCTATCATATTCTCTGAACAAACAATGTGATCGTTGATGAATTGGAAAACGTGGGGGCTTCCCTCCCACAAGGGCACTTGCAACTCAATGGGGTTAATTCCCCCCCTAAACCCATTCCATAATGAACCATGACTTAATTAGACCTATTTTTTTTGGTCACGATGCATTGGGTATATATATGGGATTCCAACATAAACTATGGGAAAAGAGGTCCATTCCCCAAAAGTGGATAGAATCCAGGAAGATATCCAGCGCTTGGTTAGCATGAACCAAGCCAGTCAGGCCTGCGAAAACCCTGTTGCAGTTCAACCCATGGAGGAGGAGTCGGTGGAGCAGCCAGTGAAGCCACCAGGCTAATTTCTTATTGTCTTTTTCTGCTTATGTTTTTTCACTTACTTCTAAATCAGCAATATGTTAGGGTATACACTGCCACTGTTCATCGAATATATGTAAGAGCTATATGTGGAGTTCTTTGGTCTCCCCTCTGGACCATTTTTGGTTTGTTGTTTCATGAACAACAAGGACTCTCAGGCTTGGGGTTTTTTGTAATGAATGGCTGTGCACAGCTTGTTTAATCTCACCACCTTTTACTATTTCTGTTAAAAAAAAATCTTCCATCGAAAGTGCCAATGAGGATCGTATGCCAACCGCCCTTGATGAAGCAACATTTAGATCTTGGATTGAGACCTCGAAGAGATTGAGTTCCAAGTTGGAGGTGTCACAATTTTTTTAAAAGCAAGCATTCCTAAAGTGATGATTTCAGCTTCTGCAGCAAGACAAAAAGCCCTGGCCATGTCTAAGAGGGGTTTAATTGGTCAATTCATAGGAATATGGCCCTGCTTAATAACTATGGAGACTTGGATTCAAAAAAAATTGGATGACCTTAATTAATGGAAGAATGACCCATTATTTATGTGGCAGAGGATTCTATGCATTTTTATTTGAGCTAAAAGAGGACTAGGACTTAACATTCAGAAGTGGTTGTTATTTCTTTAGTAATAAGGGCATGTAATTAAACATATAGACCCTTGATTTTGATTTAGAGTATCATATCCCATCATAAGTTCTAGTTTGGGTAAGAATGCCCCATTTACCTCTTAACTGCTGGGGAGATGACACTTTGAAAGCTATCGGTAATAAGCTGGGAAAGTACATGCACAAGGCAGAACCAAACCAAGGCATGTTTTGGTGTGCAAGGATACGTGTCAAAGTAGATCTAGATAAACATTTGCCCGAAGCTATTCATCGTTTGCTAGATATTTGGAGTCATTTCCAACAATTATATTACGAGCAAATCCCATTTAAGTGCAAAATCTGTTACACTTATGGCCATTTTGCCAAAGATTGCAGGAAAGTTGGGCCTAAAGATTATACTCCACAAAGTCAAGAAGAAAATTTGCAAGTATTTGGCAAGAAATCCAATGCTATAGTTGAAATCACGCCTAGAGGTGGTCCGATATCATCTTCTTTGGTAGAATCCTTCAGGAAGCAAGTAAACTATGAAAATCAATTTCAAATCCTAAGTCAGGATGTCCCATGTATAATAAGTGAAGAAGGGGATCCATTGATTCAAGAGTTATGTTCTTCTTTTCCCACTCAAAAGGTGAATCGACTGAATAATGAAGAGTCTACTAAAAAAATGAGTCGTGACAACCCAAAAAGCTTTAGCGAAGTTGTAGCTTCTTTGATCAAAGAACCAGGTTCAACCCTTCCTCCTAGGCTGCCCTTAATCATGTATGAAATACATGATCCTATTTTTGTAGTTGAGAAAATTGATTTAATTGAAGATGGAATTCCCTAAGATGTTCAAACAATAGGTTCAAGGGTTGTAACCAAAAAACAAGCCAAACAAGAAGGTATGGAAGAAGATCGAGATCTGAATGACGAAAAAGAAAAATATACTCAAAGGGGAGAAAGACAGACAAGGAGGTTCGTGATGAAATTACTAGTCATGAAAAAATGTTGGGGATTTAGTCCACTCTAGATCACAATCTTATCCTTGTGGCTAAAATCAAGGAAGGAGGAAATTTTGAAACTACGAGTACCCAAAAGGGAGGCTCTACAATACCAATAGTGAAGCAATGAAGCTCCTCTCTTGGAGTTGGAGAGGGTTGGGAAGTAGGGGCAAGGAATAATCTATCAAGCAGATTTTAAAGATGGAAAAGCTTTTAATTATTCTTATCTAGGAGAGTGAAATTCTGGACAAAGAAATGTAGGAAACGAGACATAGGATATGGAAAGTAAGTAAAAGTGTTGCATTAAGCGCAAGAGGCACATCTCAAGGTATTTGCAATATACGGGACAACAACAAAATGGACCTAATTTAGAAAAAGCAAAATCAACATTAGATTTATAAGGAGGTGGTAAGTATTGATTCTAGAATGCATTTTAAAGTCTTCAATTTATATGTTCCAGTTCATTATAAAGAAAATGAAGAATGTTGGCAATCTATAATTGAAGAAAAAAAACAGAATAGGCAAGGAAAATGTCATATGAGCAAGTGATTTTAACATAGTACTCTCCTCGAAAGAGAAAATAGGGGGAACTTGTGTAAGAGATGCATCAACAGAACATTTAGAAGATATCATATTAGATTGGGATTTGATTGATGTAAAGCCTAAAAGATGTAAATATACGTGGTCTAACATAAGACTAGGAGCAGAGAACATTTCAACCAAACTTGATAGATTTATAATACATGGTCAATTTTTTGAGCATGATATAGATATCTCTTCTTACATAATCTCCTCGGCTACCTCGTACCATAAGCCCATTAGTTTATCCTTTTAGGAAAAAAAATTATGGACCACTACCGTTTAGATTCAATCCTATATGGCTTAATCAAATTGAGGTTCATGAAGTTATAAAAAATGGTTGGAGACTGAAAGTGGAGGGATCTCCAAGCTTTATATGGGAATAAAAAATTAGAGAAACAAAAGCAACTATATGATAAACTAACTAAAATTCAGAACCAGTTTGAAGAGTAACAATTAAATTTACAGTTGAGAATAGAAGAAAAATGAGCTAACCTTAAACTTGATAATGCTTACGGTCAAGAGGAAGAGCATTGTTGTTTGAAATCCATAAGGTTGTGGTTAAAGTATGGAGATAGGAATACCACATTCTTCCATTGTTAAGTCAAAGCAAAAACAACGTTAAATAGATTACCAACTTACAGGGAAGAAGGTTAAAAGAGTATAAGGAAATCAAGAAAGAAGCCTACAATCACTTTAAAATTATGTAGGAAGAAACTGATGAAGAAACAACAAAATAATTGCTTGACAATATGCGAGTCTTAGTCACTCAATTGGACAATCTTGAATTAGGAAAAGAAATTGAAGACAACAAGAGTATATTTGCAATTTGGGATCTTGAACCATACAAAGCTCCAGGTCCAAATGGATTTACAGTTGTTTTCTACAAGAAATTTTGGGGATTAGTAAAGTATGATTTATGCAAGATGATCAAATGGTCTTTAAAAAAAGGTAAATAGGGTGGTAGCATAAATTCATTCTTCTTGGCCCTGATTCCAAAAGAAAAGAACCCTCAAACCTTCTATAGATTTAGGCCAATTTCGTTATGCAATTCCTCTTATAAAGTAATAACGAAGGTTCTTGAAAACATAATTAAATATCTTATGGCTAAGAAATTTTTTATAATCAAGGGGGAGTTGTTCCAAAAAGGTGTATCATGTACAACACCATTTTATTCAAGAAGCAATCCATTCAACTATATCCATGAAAGAGAGAGGGATGGTGATTAAATTGGACATGGCAAATGCTTTTAATAGGGTACGACATTCTTATCTTCACTCGGTCATTGAAAAAATTGGTTTTCAAATTTGTTTATAAAGTGGATAAAAGATGGCATAACAACCCAATGGATAACATCTTTGGTAAATGGAAGACCCATCTACTTCTTCCAGAGTGAAAGGGGATAGAGGAAGGGTTGTCCTCTCTCCCCTATGTTGTATATTTTAATGCCAGACTCTCTAAGCAAAAAAATAGAAAACAAAAGGAGTTTGGGAAATCTTCATGGAATAAAAATAGTTGAAGGGGTAATTTAATCATTCACAATTTGTCGACGATACTCTTCTTTTAGGAGGGGCTTTAGGATCATAGTTGAAAGATTCAAAATTATTGTGGATAATTATCGTTATGCTTCAAGAGATGATACGAATAAGCATAAAAGTGGTGTCTATGGTTGGAATTTATCAGAGGAAACTCTGAAGTTAATT
The DNA here is from genome assembly GCA_001517045.1 of Pseudotsuga menziesii. Lineage (NCBI taxonomy): Eukaryota > Viridiplantae > Streptophyta > Pinopsida > Pinales > Pinaceae > Pseudotsuga > Pseudotsuga menziesii. The sequence continues at coordinate 142,709 of LPNX011044107.1, read as the reverse complement.
GCTGATAAATTATGCTTTGTTGCAAAACATTAGCATAACTCTTTCATTTATTTAGGGATCAATATTGTTAAGGGAAGACCTATGCCTTCTTTTTGGATATCAGTAATATCTAAGCTCAAGAAGAAATTGGATCCTTGAGGAACACAATGGTTAAATTTTGCATGAAGTGTTGTCTTGATAAAATATGTTCTATCCTCTCTAACCATATATCAAAATTCGGTTATGTTATCTCCTAACAACATTACAAATTAGATTGATTGCATTCACCAAAAAATTGTGTGGCAAAGTGCTAAATCCAATGGAAACAAATTTCATTTGGTCAATTAGAAGCAAGTTTGGGCTCGCTTAGATATAGGAGGTCTTGCAATTCAATATGCGAGGTTATTAAATAAATCCCTTAGAGCCAAAATAGTTTCTAGTATTGCAACTGGTGATGAAGCTTGGTGGAAGAATGCACTGATAAAAAATATTCCAATGGGGATAGAATCAGAGTCCTAAAATAAGATTTCAAGAAAGAAAAGTGCACCTCCACCTGGAACTTATGTAAGACTGCTTTAAGTTTAATCAAGCCTCATTCACCTTGGATGTCTGGAAATGGCAACAACATTAAATTTATGGGAAGATAGAATTATAGGTATGGAGGAATTAAAAAATAAAGGGGACTTACTACCACTACATAATTGGACATGATAAAATAAATATCACACTTTATATGACACCTCTAAGTGGGATTTAATGGAGCTTGGAGGAATTGGAAAAATGTTTGTCTCCCCTAGAGATTAAAAGACAAATGCATAAAATTGCAAAGGTATTTAAGTGGTAAAGCTCCTACAAATATCTTAGACAAGGATAAGAGGGTATATGGGATTTTTTTTTGAAATTATATAGTCAAGGCGGGTTATTCCCAACTGATCTCTGAAACTAATTCCTTTCCTCGAATTTCAATTTGGATATTATATGAAAAAGTGATGCACTTCTTAAGGTAAAACTCTTCATATGGGTTTTGTGTTGTAATGTCCCTTCCTAGAAGGACATTGAGTGTTGACCATGTTAAGCACCTAGGGGTTAACAAACTGAATTAATCAAATTACCTAGGGAATTTTGGTTATTTCATACTAAGGAGGCATGTACTAAGTTATTTCTAAATCTGGATTATTTATGTGTAATTATTTAATTATTATACAAAATAATGACATGTGGAAATGAGTGCCATGTCAGGAGGGCGCATTAGGCAAGTCAACTTCCCTTGGATGACAAGTAGAAACTACCAAGAAAACTTGCAAAAGAAAACAGTTAAAAAAAGATACAAATTGACAAAAGCAAGGAAAAGCCAACAGTTTCAAAAGCATAAAGTGCAGGAAAAGCAATCAGTGCAAAAGCATGCAACTTTTGCCAAGGGAGGGAACAGTTTCTATTTTGATGAGAGGATAATTTCAAGGAAACATCTCCAATCCTAACAAGGCAAATTTCACTCTAAAGGGGGCGCAGTTTCCACTTTGGACTGAAGGGAACAAACAGGGAAATATTACCTACGCATCTTACTTGTTATTTTCCTCAAGGAGGGTGCATCAATGGATTAGGGTTAGGGTTTGCAAGTGGAAACTTGATCAACAGGTGAAGGACTTTCTCAACAAGTCACCCATTCTTTATTTAAGGGTGCTTCCAACTCCATTATCCAGTTTGGATTATTAATGTGTTGATGTATTGTGAATCTAATCTTTGAAATTGAGTGATGAACCTCAGTTCCCTTGGGTGATGTGCCCCAAGTCCCCTTTCCCTACTCTTCTCTCTCTCTCTCTCTCCCATTCTTCATTGTAGGTAACAAGGACCAAGGAGCAACCATCTATGATTCAACTCAAGATATTATGGAGGTATTTAACCATTAATGATAGTAATGTAGGTGTATCTATTAGATCCTGAAGTTTCTAGTACTTCCATACATCTGAAGGTTCGAATCTCCATGTGTCTCTTTGATTCTAGCTTCTAAAATGCACTGTATTGATGCATCTTGTTAAAGAATGCTATGTATATTATTTATGGGAGTTATTTCGACATCCATGGATGTAAAATGATGTTATAAACATGATCTATAATTTTTATGTCATCCGAATCAATATGACCGAGTTTTACTTTAAAATGCATAATTTGACTTATGATTCTCCAAATCCAATCATTCCTATTATGATGGGTCATTAACAGGTTTATATAAGTCTCCAAACTCTGAAACTAAGAATTCATGGCCTCCTTAACTTGTTTGGGAAAACCTAAAGATGAAGTTAGTGAGCTGTCCTAAGAGCTAGTTTTACCATTGCTACTTGTAGAATCACTTTCAGTTGTTTTTTCTCTATATAAACCTACAAATAATTATATATACCTTCATGAGAAAGTTCTAAAAGCTTCCTAATATTCTCTCACCCATTGGTTTCTTGTTGACTGCTAGTAAGGGTTTTTGTTTGCACCGATTAGGATTCCCAGAAGCCTGGAAGTAGACTTTAGGGAAGCTTATTTTGAAACCTAAATGGGACCAAAATCCAAGAGCTTAGGAACCTGAAAAAATAGTATCCTTCCCTACCTTATTGATCCCACCTTTAAATCCCAATTACTCCCTCCTCAACTTGTTAATTTGCCCACCTAGCAGCTAGTTATTTTAAAGTTTGTTTTAAAATTTATTGCATCAATGATAGAGTTAATATTATGATATGATACCAATTCATGGATATTACAGTAGTGTCAGAGTACTTACCTCTGCCCCTGTGGAAATTATTCTCTCAAGAGAAGGAAATTTCAGCCATGTCATACTCCGATGATGACTATGATGAGCAGTGTGAAGAAGAAGAAATCATTTATGTTGATGGAAGCATGTCAAAAGATGAATATGATGAATTCTACAGGACATCAGATAGAGAAGAGATCAGATCTAATTCTCCCATTGTTAATAAAGACTTGACAAATATGATAGAAGCATGGGAGAACATACCTTGTTGTTACAAGGAGTATCTAACTTTAGGCAAAACTATTTGTGTAGTCCTGACTTTCAAGGAGTGTGGCTATCTCAAGTATGCATTTTAGCCTCAGAATGTTGATGAGAATTATTTCAAGAGCATAAAGGAGTTCATAGAAAAACCAAGTTGTTCCACCTCTTTGAGCAAAGAAGAAGAAGAAGAAGAAGGAACCAAAGGTGAAGATTCATCGAAGCCATATGCATGTTCAAGATTTATGATTTTGTTTGGTTTTTCTTCAAACAAAGCTTATAAAGGTTGTGAAGGGAGTACAACTGAAGATGAAGAAGTCTCAAGTTTCTTAGAGGAGAATAGAAATGGATTAGAGGCATATATCCATGAAGTGGAGTGCAAGGTGGTTGCATAGGAGATGAAAATAAAGATGAATGCACTTCCAACTTCTTTGTGAGTGATCTTCATATCATTTCTAAGGATGTTGGTTCATGTAAGGGTGGTGAGACATATTTTGGATCAAATCCAAAAGAAGTTCATAAATCAGATTTACAGTCACCTCTTGAGCCACATAATGAAGAAGAATACAAGGCCACACCACTTGGGTGTGGAGCATATAATTTGGTGGAAGAGAAGGCAACCATAGTGTCCCTACATGAAGAAGGTAATATCAAGAACAATTATGATAAGAGTTCTAATTTTGGCGGCAACGATGTTTACTTACAACCACCCGATCCATGCGAGGATGAAAAGACTTCACTTTCATATGAGGGTTGCAAAATGAAGGACAATTGTGAGGATATTAATTTACTTATAGTTTCTCTGTTGGTGATCACAAAATCATTGCAAAGCAGGGTGATAAGGAATCTTTTGGATTAGATCCAAAAGAAGAACACATATCATATCCAAAAGAATAACATAGATAATATTTGAAATCATCATTTGAACTTCCTAATGAAGTGGAAGATCAACCCCCACCAGTTGGGTGTGAACTAGAAAAATTGAAGGAAGAACTGATGCAAAGGGATGAACACATCTCAAATTTTTGTACTCCCTTACATCATGATGAAGTTGCAGCCACATCATAGGAGAGACTTGACATCCGTAAGAATCCCCATCCCGCTATCATCATTGAGGAGATCCATGAACCACCTAGTCTTGCAAGTGAGAAAAACAATAAAGATCCATGAAGGGGAGTGCAAGTTACTGCAAGGTATTTGCAGGGAAGGAGAAGGATAAGGTTACCATGAGCATAAAGAGAAATATGTTGCAACAATGGAAGACAACTAAATTCCTTATTGGTGAGGATTATGCAATAAGAGAGCAGGGTGTTCATTCACTTGACCCTACCGCTAGTGCTGTAGAAGAACAATACAGAGAGATAAGAAACACTTTGGACATGGTTGAAAGAGTACCTACTTATGGGTGCTCAAGTTTTAGTGAGAAATCTACTGAGGGATGTCCACCTCTCTATGTTGGTGACATAAATATTTCACTTGAAGAAGTTGCTACACAACAAATCCACATGAGCATGCAAACCTAGTAGTAGCTGAATAAAAGGTCCCAAGATCAACTTCCACATCACCACCGAAGTTTGATGAAGTTGATCCAAGAAAGAGGGAAGAAGAAGAGGTTCATATGCTAGAACTTGATTTTCTTCCAGGGTCACTGAAGATGAGTGAGTGCAAGATCAAAGAGGCCCTACACACTTTCCATGGAACCCATGCATTGATGACAAATCTTTGTTCGAAGTTGGAGGATAAATATTCCATGGAAGACATAGAGAAGTTTTAGAAGGCCATGACAAGCATCAAAGGAAATTTTCTCCATTTGATTTCTGACAGAGACAATTTGCTTGAGCTTGTATATTTGTTGCATGGATAATGCCTGAAAGTTGAAGAAGAGATTTTCAAGCTCACACAAGATTTGATGACCACCCAATATTCCTTTAAGAGCACTCAATGTGCACTCCAAGAGTCCAACATGGAGATAGATCAACTTCAATAGAAGTTGAAATGATCTTTCCTACCCTCCTACACACCATCCAACCATCCTCACGAGGCTGATAGCATTCTTGATCATATGGAGGAATCTCATGAGATAGTGTATCATGAGATGCATTTGGTTTTGCATCTGCTTTAGGACCGTGTAGGCAAGCTTGATGAGAACCAAGCACTTGATATTTTACAGAGAAAACTTGAGTTGTTTTCTAGAGAGAGTCTCTTCTCCATGAAAGAGTTAGATGAGCTCAGCTTAGTTGGATCATCCAGTGATGAAGAAGATGTAGCCATAATTTTTGTGGGTGAGTATTGCAAAGAATTGATTCACAATTCTACACCCCACACTTCTATTTTAGCCACATCATGTGGGCATGGAAATTGGGAGAAGGAACTTTCCTTGTTGGTGCCACATGAGGAGTAGGAGGCCCCCATAGGTGTTCAGGATGACTTGATGAATGCACCATTACCTTCCCAACACCAACATAGGCATCCAATTACATTCTTTTATGCCTCCTTTATTAACTTGCACCCATTGAGTGGACCCAGTGGCAGAGAGTTTAGCCATTCGAGTTGTGCACTAGTTCCATGTTTTGAAGATCATAATATTTCTCTAGGTGATAAAGACTCATGGATGGAGAAGTATAGGCAACTATTGCTACCACTTGATGCTAGTCACCACATATGGATTGTGTGGAAGATTACATGTCACATATGGAGTCTTCATTAAAAAATAATTATGCTCATGATCAATGGAAGGCAACTAAGCAAGCAAATTGCCAAGAGAAGTTGTTGAGAAATATATCTTGCACAAGGTGGCCTCTGTGGACAAAATACACACATTTGGATGGATGCTTGCACCCTTTGACCAATGGCAGAGAGTTGAGCTATTGGATGTGTTCACATGGACCTTTTGGTTGGAGTGTCATTACATTCTCTTTTTTGATGAGGAGACACATATTTGTATTTTATGCTTGCATTCTCATAGATAATTTTGATGCATCATTTTATTGTGAGCAGCTTGGGCATCCATTTTGGTTGGATGATTCCTACCCTTCTTGTGGTTGGACATGGTATTTTCACCCTTGTCACTTGAGCCTCATGGATTTCATATTTGATTCTTGTGTGCATTGGGCGCATAAGAACCTTCCTAGGAGATTGAAGAGACTGGTTTGGATTTGGCCTCAATTTGGGGACATATATTTTATGATGGATAATCTCTCTATGTTTTGGCCTAGCTTAGAGAGTGACATACTTCTATGTCATTTGCATGATTCAGTCATTCTTCATGGTGTTATTTCTATCCTTCATAGCACCTTTCATGATGGTGGTTTGTGTATGATGTTGATGATGCTTAGGAGGATGCACAGCGGACAATGGGAACCTAGCATTCCTTAGGGTGTCAAGTTTCTACCCTTAACGCTACTACATGGATACTTGAAGTTGAGGAAATGGGATCCAGGAATAATTTTGTTTGAGGAGTTGTGTTGGATGGAATTCTCACTGATGGGGATGCAATGCAAGTAATGGGACCTTGGTATTTATTGTCTTTGGAGCAGTTGTTTACATGTTGGCTTGATGGATCAAGTCAACCTTTCTTCACATGAGTTCATCTATGTGATATCATTTACTAGTTCTCCTACATGGCGGATGACTTCTTTGGGTGAACAGATTTCGCAGCACCTTTGATTGCTTTCGCTTGAGGACAAGCAGACTTGGGAGGGGAGGATTGTGATGTCCCTTCATGGAAGGACACTAAGTGTTGACCATGTCAAGAACCTAGGGGTTCAAAAATTTGAATCAATTAAATTACCTAGTGAATTTTGGTTATTTCATACTAAAGGAGGCATGTACTAAGTTATTTCTAAATCTGGATGATTTATTTGTAATTATTTAATTATTATGAAAAATAATGATATGTGCAAATGAGTGCCATGCCAGGAGGGTGCATTAGGAAAGTCAACTTGCCATGGATGACACATAGAAACTATCAAGAAAATTGGAAAAAGCAAACAATCAGAAAAAGATAGAAACTAACAAAAGCAAGGAAAAGCCATCAATTTCAAAAGAAAAAAATGCAAGAAAAGCAGTCAGTGAAAAAACAGACAACTTTGGCCAAGGGAGGGCATAATTTCTATTTTGATGAGAGGATACTTGCAAGGAAAAATCTCCAATCCTAATAAGGAAACTTTCACTCAAAAGAGGGCACAGTTTCCACTTTGGACTGAAGGGAACAAACAAGGAAACATCACCTAAGTCTCTTACTTGCTATTTTCCTCAAGGAGGATACATCAATAGATTAGGGTTAGGGTTTGCAAGTAGCAACTTTCTCAATAGGTGAAGGACTTGCTCATCAAATCAGCCAAGGTTTATTTAAGGATGCTTCCAACTCAATTATTCAGTTTGGATTGTTAATGTGTTGATGTATTGTGAATATAAGCTTTGAAACTGAGTGATGAGCCTCAGTTCCCTTGGGTGATGCGCCCCAAGTCCCCACTCCCTACTCTTCTCTTTGTCCCATTCTTGATTGCAGGTAACAAGGACCAAATAGAAACCATCTATGATTCAACTCAATATATGATGGAAACACTCAACCATTAATGATTGTATTGTAGGTGTATCTATCAGATCCTGAAGTTTCCAGTACTTGCATACATCTGAGGGTTCGAATCTTCAAGTCTCTCTTTGATTCTAGCTTCTAAAATGCATTGTATTGATGCATCTTGTTAAATAGTGACGTATATATTATTTCCGAGAGTTATTTTGACATCCATGGATGTAAATTGATGTTATAAATATGCTCTTTAATTTTTATGTCAATCTGAATCAACATGACTGAGTTTTACTTGATTTTACCCAACGTCCTAGTCTAGATTAGCACATAAAATTGACTAGTTTGACCATAAAAAGCCTAATTCGATCTATGAGTCTCCAAATCCAATAATTGTTGTTATTATGGGTCCTTAACATGTTTATATAGGTATCCAAATTCTGAAACAGAGAATCTGTGGCCTCCTTAACTTGTTTGGGAATGCCTTGAGATGCAGCTAGTGAGTTGTCCTAAGAGCTAGTTTTAGCACTGCTACTTGTAGAATCACTTTCAGTTGTTTATGATTTGTATAAAACTACAAATAATTATATATATCTTCATGACAGAGTTCTAAAATATTCCTAATTCTCTCTTAGCCACCGGTTGCTTGGAGACTGTTAGTAAGGGTTTTTGTTTGCACTGGTTGGGACTTTGAGAAGATTGGATGTAGGTTTCAGCGGAGATGATTTAGAAACCTAAATGGGACCAACATCCAGGTGCTTAGAAACATGAAAAAACAATATCCTTCCCTTCCTTATTGATCCCACTTTAAATTCCAGTTACTCCCTTCTCAGCTTGCTAATTTGCTCACCTACCGGCTAGTTATCTTAAAGTTTGTTTTAAAATTTATTGCATCGACGGTAGAGTTAATATTCTGATCTGATATCATTTCAGGGATATTACATGTGCCATGGGAAAATTATCACATTTGATAATTTGAATAAAAGAGGAATAATAGGGCCATCTTGATGTCCTTTATGTAAAAAAAACAAAAGAATGTGCTTTACATTTATTTATCCAATGTGAGTTTTCAGTCGAGGTTTGGAGGCATGTATTTGTAGGATTAATCTCTTATCTTTCCATTCCAATCTCCTAGATAGAGGTTTTCATCATGTGGCATAAGAATTACCTAAAACAAATTGTAAATAATCCCCTGCTAAAGCAGGTCTAGAAATATTGACCGCACTTCATTCTTTCAAAAATATGGTTAAAAACGAATTCTATTATCTTTAAAGGAAAAACTAATAGTGTGAGCCAAGTAGCAGGTTTGACATTGGAAATGATGCGAGAAGCAATAAGAGCTAAAGGTCATGTTAATCAAATGATTTTTTCTCTAGGCATATAAGAGAGACCATGGATTCAATATCTTTTGAACAAATCAAATTGCAACAGCCCTGTGGTAGGACCAAAACAGTTTGGGAAAAGACAACTGGGTCTTGAGAATCAAACCTTCAAAACNGGGGGGGGGGGGGGGGGGGTGGGTTCTCTTGCACCGCGAAGGATGTAGGAGAGAGTCCTATTTGTGGGGCCTTGGAAGACTACAAAGAACTAAGCATAATCATTGTCTCTTTGGCAAGGGTTACAACTAGCTATAAGGAGAAATCTAAGCCACTTGATAATTCTAGTAGACTTTATGATAGTTTTGAGCTATCTTATGTCTAAACAAAATCCAACATATGTTCCTATATCTATAACTATTTGGAGAATTTCTTTGTCTTTAACACAAATCAAGGAGTTGAAGATTCTCCATGTCCTCAGATCTTTAAACAATTAACCTGGTGCTCTTGCAAATGACACCTGTAATCTTGAAAAAGGAATACTGATTATCAATGGTGTGCAAGCAGAGCTCTGCACCATTACATAAATCTATAGGTTTAGAGTAAATATATACATTTTTTCCAAAATATTAGTGTGTGATTCAAGTAGTCAAGTGATGTATATTCTCTATGACTTTCCTTGTAAATGATCTGAACCATAAATAATTGAACAACGCGCTCTATAGCACAACGGTGGACACAAAGGAAAGAATTTTAACGAGCATCAAGTCTAATGAGATGGATCTAATGGTCAAAAGTGAGAGTAGGGATCTCGATATGTCTAGCTCTCTTTCTAAAGTGGATTTTTTTTTAGTTTGATCCTGAGTATAGATGATAATGAAGGAAGAACTCATTACCAGAATTTATGTGTTCATAGTGTAACCTGGTACAAAGTTTATTTATGTCAAATAGGCGTACTTTTGATGGAATTTAGTGAAGATGTTTTTGAGTTAAGATGGGATCCTTTAGATATGCATTCTCATGGGATTTAGTATCGGCTAGAGACATCTCAAGATCATTTTGATTACTACCATAAAGTGTTGTAGACTTATTGGGTAAAAAGCAACAATTCCAGGCAAACACTCTGTTTATTTCTTGGTTGGATTATTACTATTAGTGCTTAGTTTGGTGAGACCTGTTATTTGAAAGGAGGTAGTCATTATAATTAGAAAACTCTTGAAACAAATGTATATCAGTTCAATTGGCCCTTGATCAATATGGATCAGTTGTTTGGTGAAAGAAATAATAAAAAACATAATTTATTAAAAAAAAACAGTCAATGAATTTAAGAGTTATTTGCGAGATCTAAGGGCTAATATTAACATAAATAATTTAATTCGTCCATTTCAATCTTGAATGCAAGATGAGCATATGGTCAATTTTTGAGCAAAAATAGTCATGATGGAGGTAGCAATAGAACACATTCAAAGCAAAGCAAAGAATTGTAATGAAGATACCAAAGTCATAAAAGGCAAAGCTGATATTTACCAGGCGAAAACTATTATTTAACGAGTATTAATCAAATTTATGGGTTGTATGATTTCATAGAGGTTGGAAGTGTATAGTGTAAGCAAGAGTGACAGTCTAGAGCAAGCAGGCAACATCAATCTCAGTGATAGACCTTCAGAGATTGATCCAAATTAGAATGGAAGTGGTTAAGAAGAAAGAAATAAAGAGTTTGAGGATAAGCATAATAATCATAAGGAAGGGATAATTCAGGCCTGTATTGGTTAGCTTCATTTTTCTCTGAATTTTGTAAATGCCTTTTAAGTGCCTTTTCTATTAGGCAATTTGTTTTTTAACATAAACGATTAAGTATTTTGTATTAAAAAGGATAATAAAGAAAGATTACATCACACCAAAGATGGATTGCTCCAACGGGAGGGCAGCATCCAAAACACCTTGCTCATCTTTCACAAATTTGTCACTATCACGAAAGATCCCTAATCTACGAAGACTATACCTTCTTACAAATTGACCAAGAAGCAGTAAACAAAAACAACTCATTGCAAAAGTTGAAAAGAGTAAACAATGCACTCTTGTGCCAATATCCTATCAAATATATCATTTTTGAAGGCTTTATAGCTACCTTCTTATTTTTAAAACTTCGCCCATCTGCCTACCTTTTGTCTTACCCAAGAACCAAATCCTCATCATCCAATTGATGCCCAAGTGCCATTCTCATTTTCCATGTCACAACATGTTGATGCCCAAGTGTCAAAACAAGGTTTAGGCCTGTTGCTGTTTTACCTGCATTTGACATTTGCATTAATAAACTTGTATTTTATTTTACTGTCAGCACTTGGACAACCCAACACGTTCCAAATATACACATGCATTCCAACTTTGCCGACTTCACATCATGAAACCAATATTGTTCCACGCAATATTTGCAGGTTGAATCCAACCAGATCACGAGCCATCCATTCGATTTGGCAATTGGATGGATTGATCACCTCAGTGATAGCATTCAACTTTGCATTGGTTGTCTAGAAACTACTTCTGTGCAAATGAGGTAGTGTTGGAAAACAGACTAAGATGTATTTGTAGCACATTGTGATAAAGTCGATTTCATTGGACACCTGCCATTTACGTTGCAGTAAAGCAGAATTCATTGGAGATTATTTATGGGAATACTCGTCGTTTACTGATTTAGCCGAGTTCATGTAAAGCATACCTACCATATGAGATCAAGACTGTTTCTCTCTGATACTAAAACCATTTTCAAGGAATCCAACTTATTCCTTTCATTTCCTCATTGTAGACTAACTCTCCATATTATAATAAAATGCCTTTGTTAGCCATTACATCAGCCTGCTTATTATTTGCTCTCAGAATATGAAAGAGCTTTAGGGATTTGAACTCCCTTCCTAAACAATTAAAGATGTGATTCATTTCGGTGGTCAGACTCTTATAATTCTTGTGGGTATTTCTTGCTTCCATTATGACCATGAGCGAGTCTCCATAAACTTCTATCTCCTCCATTTTGCAGCTGATTACAATCTCTAGTCCCTTGATTAAGGAAAGCCACTTAGCTCCATTATTGGATTTCTCGCCTAGGCCCTAGGCATAACCCTTCAACTTGTTCCCTCTTGGGTAAAAAATGACACTACTTGCCCCAGCTAGCCCCGAATTTCCTTTAGAGGCCCCGTCAAAGAATAAGGAGTTACAACCAAGATTCCTCCTCCAATTATCGAAATCTTCATCGCTCATCCTTAGCTACCAGTTTAGGAAGTTGGGTCTTTTAATTGCCATATGCCAATTATTGGTGACAGGTCGCAGAAGGTCAATTTCCCATTCTCTTTCATCAGAATTCATAGGCTCTTTATAGATACGAGTCATCCCCCTCGTACCTATAGCTTCCATCCACAACAATTTTGCAGCAAGCATTACTTTCCTTATACTGGAGGCATCCCCTTCAAACAAATCTTTGTTTCTAGCGACCCAAATATTCCAAAAAATGTATTTAGGGAGGGAAACACAATCCCTTGTAAGATCAGGCTTTTGTGGAAGAGAACCTTGGTAATAGTATTTCCAGCAGGCAAAGAGGTCATTCGAGTTTGTTGGAAGGATCATGTTTATATGCAGCTCATTTACAGCTCGAGACCATACATATTTGGAAAACTTACACTCCAAAAAGATATGGTCTAGAGTTTATTCTGTCTCTTTGCAAAGTACACAGCGTGAGGGACCTTCAATTCTTTCTTTATTTTTCCAGATTCTTGGTTGTTAGTGTTTTGTGGTGTGCAAATATCCAAAAGAATACATTTATTTTTGGAAGTCCGTCTCTGCACCAGACCTTGTACCACTTTATATCAGTTATGCTAATATCTTTGTCGCTGGAGATGATTCGGTAACCTTCTTTTACAGTGTATATCCCTGATTTCCCCCAACCTCTGCCATTTAAGAGCTAACTGTGGATATACGTAGAACCATGAAGAAGAGAGCATAGGGCATTTTAGTCAAACTTTAGATGTTCAGGAACGTCCAGATCTTTCCATCCATCCCATATTCCATTGTTTTTCTAAGTAGATAGGTCGAAAAAGGTGTATATGTTTAAATGATCTAGCCATTGCTTGATCTTTGCAAAGGCAGCCGGGTGATTTGCTGGAGAGACAAGTCCCAGACTGTCATACCAAATCCCGATCTGCTTACCATTTTGGGGGCTCTAATGTAGGTGTTTTTTAATGATATAGGCCGCGTTCCTGCAAAGATTCCAAATTGGAGACCCTTTCCCTGTCAGTGGGTACTCATCTACACATCTTTTCCTTGTTCCCTTCATATACTTTTTCCTAAGAATATCCTTCCACCAAACCTTCTCTCCAGAGACAATCCTCCACAGGATTCTTGCTCCTATAGCAAGATTCATCATTGTCGGGTCTCTTATTCCATCCCCTCCATAGTTTTTCGGGCTACAAGCAACATCCCAATTTACAAGGTGAATTTTTTTGAACCATTTTGGACTCGCCTCCTTGCCAAAGGAATTTTCTAATCTCCTTGGTGATTTCCTTCATGACTTTTTTTGGAGCTATAGAGATCGAGTAGGTGTATATTGGATAGGCAGAGAGGATAGAGTTAATGAGGACAAGCTTTCTAGCTGGGTTGAGCCACCTTACTCCCCACGAGGAGATTTGTTTCTTGATCTTATTGACAATGCCTTGCCAATCTGCAGAAGTTATTATACCTTTGAGAATAGCAGTCCTAAGATAGCTGAACGAGTTCCAATTGAGATTTCCTTCGAAGCCTAGAATTCTTACTATCCTTTCCAGAGTCCTGGGTGGGAAATTCCAGGCATAAACCGTGGATTTTTTTAAGATTGACCTTACCATTTGAAGCTTTGATGAAAGAGGACAGAGCTTCGTTGAATCTCTCTGCAATCACCATGGAGGACCCTCCAAGCAGAATTGTATCGTTTGCGAGCTGGGTATGCGTTGCAGCTTTGGTCCCCCTGGTGATCTTTAAGCCTATTATTTTTTTGTTTTCCTATAAATCTTGGAGCTTCCTGCTCAGTCACTCAGCTACTAACAAAAAGAGGAGTGGTGACAATGGGCATCCTTTCCTAAGACCCCGTGAGGCTTGGAAGAACTCAACAGGTCTTCCATTAATTAACAGAGCAATCCAAGGATTGTTAATGCAAGCTTTGATCCATCTAATAAACCATTTCGAGAAGCCAAACTTGGACATAATTTCAAAAAGAAAGAAATGGTTAACCCTATCAAAGGCGTTATCCATGTCTAGCCTGATATCCATACCTTGTTGTTTTCTTTCCAGGCTAGAATGGATGGCTTCTTGGACAATAATGATATTGTCTATAATTTGCCTCCCGACTACAAATCCCCCTTGAGACTCCAAGATAATCTGATTCATGAGATTTTTCATTCTTGTAGCTAGAATTTTTGTGAGAATATTGTAAGAAGTGTTGCAAAGTGAGAAATTTGGTCTGAATCTATCCACAATGTTAGGATTTTTTTTCCTTCGGAATCAAAGCCAGGAAATATGAGTTGGTTGCCCCACCAATTTTGTCTTTTTTCCTTGTCCAGTTGAGCATCCTTCTCAGATCTTCCTTAATGATGTCCCACGCATCCCGACATAAGTTGATTGTGAATCCATTGGGACCCAGATCCTTGTCAAGATGCAGAGTCCAAATTGCTTCGCTGATCTCATGCTTCGATATTGGCTTCACAAGTTCCTCATTCTCATAATCAGAAATTTTTGAAGAGACAACCGATAGAAGCTTCGCCTGAGAGATAGTGTCCATCTCATCACTGTTTGTATAGATATTTCTGAAGTGTTGAAAAATATGCCTCTTGATTGCCTCCTTCCCTTCTATTTTTTTCCCATCACTATTGTTCAACTCTTCGATAATATTAAAGCTTAATTTGGATTTTGATTGCTTGTGAAAATAACCCGTATTGCTATCCCCCCCTTTCAGCCATAGTTTCCTGGATTTCAACCTCCATTCTTTCTCCTCTTGCCTTGCAGCCCTTAACATTCTCATATTCATCTCTTTTTCCTGATTTAGAGTGAGAAAACTCACTTCTTCATCTTCCATTCTTTTTTGGAAAGTAGTGAGGCCCTCTTGAATTTTCTTCTTATGGAATGTAGGCCCTTTGAAAGAAAGTTTAGCCCAACTCTTAAGAGCGAGACAAGTTAATCTTAGCTTTGACTCCCATTTATAGCTAGGAGAGCCAACGATCTTAGTATTCCAAGCCTCTTGAATGATTTCCATAACTTTTGAATCCTGCAACCAAAGAGGTTTAAAACAAAAAGGGATAGGACCCAACTTTTCAGAAGGAGATAGGGACAAGAAAATAGGTTTGTGATATGAAGTTGCTGAAGGAAGGGCTAGGGATACTGGTATTAGATCCCTTTGCAAGAGGGAAGAGCTTAACAGATTCCTATAAAGTCTTGCAGCAATATGACCAGGGCCCGATCTTTTGTTGCTCCAAGTATATTTCCCATTATTAAAGGGAGGATCCAAAAGATCTAGAGCTGCCATCAGATCTTCCATTTTATTTCCAAAGGGGTCCCTAACGATTGAGCCTCCCCTCTTCTCCGCCTGGGATTTGGTTACGTTTAAGTCCCCAACAAGAATAAGATATTTTCCATGCAAGTTCTTGCTTAGCAAATTTAGTGTTTCCCAAAAGATCATCTTATCCATGTAATGCGTTGGACCGTATACATTACAAACAAAGATTAACTCTTTCTTTTCTCTGCATTGTAGATCTGTCAGGAGGCAATGATTGGTTTCCTTTACTAATTTCATTACAATTTTTTTTTTCTGAATTATAAAGGGTTGTGATTCCTCGAGAAGCTCCTCTAGATCTTATGGCTTTCTCGTGATAGTTTTTCCAGTGAAGACGAGATAGATCCATTACCCCTTCTTCAACCATTTTTGTCTCTTGAATAATCAAAATGTCTGGTCTCTCATATTTGATCATATTTTTAATAGCTTCCACTTTGATAGAACTTCCTGGACCTCTGTAGTTCCAAGAGACAACTATCATTATTTCTTTGTAATTTAAGGTCTTCCTCGAGACCTACTATCCGCTCTTGATCCTCCGACACTCCTGGTGTTTTGTAGAAGCTTAGTTTCCTCAATACTCATCTGCCTTCTGAGCTCAAGTTCTCTTTCTGCTTCCTGTTCCCTATGGTGCCTATGATTTTTTCTTCCCCTTGTGGATGGTGGTGGAGCTTGATCTAGTATTTCTTATGATCCTTGTGAAGAGGAATGTCCTGGGGACTCTACCATCGAATTGGGTCTACTTTTCTTTACCATAGCTACCCAAGATCCACTCGGGGAGGAAGATCCAAGTGTTTTCTTTGTCCCATCTTCACTAGTGTTTGGAAGTGCGCTTGGTGTCGAATCCCCACCTTCTTGAATTTTGTCGCTCCTAGGGATGATATCTATTGAGGGGATATCTCCTTGTTATATATGAAGAGCCAGGTATTGATTGCTGGTGGTCACTTCCTTAGCGATTGGGACCTTCTCCTTAGTTTTTTTTGGTTGTAAGCTTTTGTTATCGTTGGGAGGAATGTATGGCGCCTTCTTCCCTCTTTTCACCTATTGTGGAATCCTTCTTCTTGGTTTTTCCCATGATCCTTTGGTGCTTCTTTAGGGCATCTTTTGACAAAGTGGTCATATTCATGGCACTTTCCACACTTGAATGAAAGCTAACCATAATCGACCTTTTACAGATATTCCCATCCATCCATGAACATATTCACTTCTTCTGGTAATCCTTTCTCTAAATCGACTTCCACACATATCCTTGCGCATGAGAACAATGGTCCCTTTGGATCTGCCTTGTCGATATATTTACCCAGGATATTTCCAATAGCTTGAAGGGCCTCATCGTTCCAGTAGTGCAAGGGAAGATGATGAAGATGAACCTAGACCAACACTGCTGAGGGAACGCCCTTCTCTGGATCAAATGATAAACTCCAATGATTTAGATACAGGCCTGTTGATCCCATGAAGTAAGGCCCACTTCTAAAGATGAGATCACTGACATCTTTGTTTTTGAACAAAAAAATGAAGAAGCCTTTTCCACAGAAGCAGTGTTGCAGGCCTCCGAAGATCAAAGGCATCTAGTTCTTTGATAATCAGTACTGCATGGTTTTCAGTGAGGGCCAGATCCCCGTGAATTGACCTATCAGACCCTTCTCACTCAAAGCAAGGCCTTCATTCTTGAAGCAACCGACATGATCTGAATGTGGGGCATTGTCGCATGCCTCACAAATCTAGACGCATGAATCTTA